>JXCR01102357.1:3693-36610 GCA_002079205.1 Phalaenopsis hybrid cultivar
GTTCAGGACCTATCCCTTATACAATATATGAGTCATGCCTAACATTGCCTTTTCGTAAAACAAGTTTATAATTTTTATCTTTTATTCCGTCTATAAAAAAAGATAATTTCTTTATAAATATATATTATAAAAACAAGAAAAGAATTAGTTGATAGCTTGCACTCATTNTTGGAGTACAATATGTAATTACAGAATTATCCCAATACCATACAGCGTGGGGGTTGCCTCCGCTCCCTCAACCCACATAACGAAAAACTTCTCCCATTGATGCTTCTGCTCCAGTTCAGGACCTATCCCTTATACAATATATGAGTCATGCCTAACATTGCCTTTTCGTAAAACAAGTTTATAATTTTTATCTTTTATTCCGTCTATAAAAAAAGATAATTTCTTTATAAATATATATTATAAAAACAAGAAAAGAATTAGTTGATAGCTTGCACTCATTATAAGTTAGAAATATGTGGTCGAGCCAATTTAAAAAATCAAAAAAATATATCTAAAATTTTTACAAAATCAGCCTATGGATGAAAATGTAAACTGTTGGAGAGCGGTGAAAAATATAAGTTTGGCGCCTCGTTTGTAAAAATGAGAGTTCGGACGTGCGATATGTAAATAAATAATAATTGGGTGCTCTGCATGTAAATTCCCCAATTCAAACTTTGTTTTTAATAAAGTTTATTATGCCTTTTTATAATTTAGGTAAATATTAACTATTTAATTTTAATAATTCACGTTAAATACCAGGACTAAACTGCTAAATTAATCTCCGAGTATTAGTCCTAGAGTTTTTATAAATGTCAAAACAGTTCCAGACTATTTTAAAATTAAGCTCTATTAGTCTTGCATAGGATTATTTCAAATTCAATTTAAAAAGTGTGGGGACTACTTTGATAATTCTGACCTCATATAAATATATGAGGACCAGTTTGACACTTTACTCATGCGTACTAATAAGGTTTTATTTGGTATTGGTTTATATGCTGTTCTATGAAGCACCATTTATTATTTGTCATGGAAGGTGGTTGCATGGGGATGTATTTTTTTTTTATTTTGAAAGATTTACATATATACCACTCAATTCCTACTTATTTACATATCTAACACCTAAACTTCTATTTTTACATATTTGCCTTTTGACTTTTACAAAGTGAAATACATCTTTTTCATGCATAGCTAATGTTAATACGTAGGAATTGGGTGGTATTTATGTAAATTCCTTCTATTTTTTTACTACCAACTTTACTTTTTTTATTATATAAAAAGAAAAAAGTTAATCAAAGAAGTTATAAATTTAATATGAGTGGTTCAGGTATGTGATTATTATATGTTGGTGCAAATTCCATAATTGTTATCATGATAACTGTAAAGTGTAGTTGGCTTATCTCACCAATCCAATTTGTTTAGATGTCTCGGATGGCCATATTAAAATCATGATTGTCTTGTATTTTCAGATTCAATCCTAGCCATCCAATTTTGATGGTTGGGATTTCTCTTCTCAGCATATACGACTGAAGTGAAAATTATATAAAAAAATTGAATTATAATATTGAAGAGTTTATTTAGGCCCTCAAAAGCCATCACAACTTTCTTGAAGACCCGACTTTCATCAGAGTAACCTGTTAAGATGACTCCTCAATCTAACTGATCGATGTGTTAGTTGTCTTGCACTAGCTGCCGAGCTGACCTGGTGAACTGTTTTGTCGAACTAGTTCGCCGAACTGGTCTAACCATTCCATATGACAAAATGACCAATCAGATTCACTAGCCTAGCTCGCCTCTTCGACAATCCCTGTAACAATAAGAACAGAAAAGTCAAGATTGATGCATTGATTAACATATATCATAACATTATTTATAAGCCATTTAACATGCACGCCATAGTTTTTTCATCAAGTCATTTTGGATAGATTTTTGTGCCACACGACTTGATTTTTATTTTTCTTGTCAGTTATAGAAGGAAGAGAGACACTGGGAAAGATGGACTCTATCCGGGCTTTTTTCGGGGGATCTCGTGTCGTGACTCCCACGGAACTCTCCTGACCCTCTCTTCACGTTATATCTCCTCCTCTATTCTGTCAGAGGGGGGATATGAAAACAAAACACATGGTTCAGTTTTGGAGAATACATCAATTATCTTCTTTTGCCTTTCTTACACAGGTCTCTCCCAGGTTATGTGAACATATAGATATCACAAGACCAAACGTCCTAAAAGAATTCAACAATTAAAATATATTATTTTATCTAAAATGAGTTTGTGTCTTTATTTTGATTGTGAATTTCTAGGAGTACTATTCTATGAATTGATATGAATTTGTGATATTCTAAATAATCTAAAATATTCTCCAATTATTGATGTGCCCAGCTCAATACCATCTGTTATAACAAAACGAATAACTCTTTTAATCTTTTGTACTCCTTGCCATCTTCAAGGAGTTAACAAGTTGGCATCACATATTTTGATTCTTATTGTTAGTGAATTTATTTCCCCTGCTCCCTCCCTCTTTATAGTTCACATAGGCTACATATATGAGTCATCTAATTTACATTAAGTTCTTTTTTTTTTACCAAGATAATTACTCATACTCGACATCTTATGATTCTTCATTTTATTTTCAACAAATGTGCTACATATTTCAGCACCATTATAAACTCAATCATCCCCTCTCTAGTGTTTGCTCCCACAAAATGTAACTAGCTCAGCTTAATGGTTCATTTATCTTTCCTTTTATGCAGCATTATCGGTGTATTGCATTCATAATGCAGGAATTTTAAAATTGTAGACATTTATTTGTAAGTATCTACAATTCAATGTAAAATAATATGCCTTAATCAAACATTACAACGAACATTTGAATGACGATTTTTAAGGCCCGCAAAAAATAAATTAAGAGAATAGCATGACAAAATACCTCATTATCCCTATAAGAAAGAAAATATCATACTAAACCACCATGCTATTTATATGGGCATTATACATAAGAAAAGCGGCAACATAATTCTTGAAGAGATTTGATGATACACATGAGACAAGACATATCAAAGAAGGGCCCACCGACATGAGATCCAGAGTCCCAATTATCTGATCAGAGCTATCAAGGTCAAGACCAACAAAGTAAACCAAATGCTTAAACATGACCAATCAGATTGGAAACGAAGCACTGGGGGATCCAAGGCATACCTCGAGATGGAACTAACCCGAAGAGAGAAGCTAACCCCTCAGGTCCTGGAGGTCTATCGGAGACACTCAGTAGTTTTATTGTACATCAATAAGACAAGTCTCATCCATCCCTTAGAATCATCTCTTTGTCTCAGAGTAACTATCTATTGAATTACAATGACTCACCCTTTATTAGATAAACTAGTTTCACCCTATCAACGAGAATTCCTCATCATGGATCAAGAACCAATGGTCTGCTCATCAAATAGATTAGTAAGATTTAACTCCAAGGTCGACCTTGCCAACTCCTTGCCAACAGGAGATATGCTGACGAGTAAACGCGTACCTAACCCGGCCGACCTTGCCAAAACCCCTTACTAATAAGAGATGGTTGACCGGTAAACGACTACCTAACTTGGACAACTCACTACGCCTGACGAGGTCTCATTAGCCTAGTTGGCCGACAATAAGCCCTCTCCAATCCAACCTGCCGAGCCAAAGAGCAACCAAACTCTCTGCTCATATACTTAAAATACAGAGAAGAATCCATATACCCCCAACTAAATAGATGTCTAAAGTTAACATTGTAATCATTCAATGAAAAACAGGTAACACGTTTATCTCAAATTACCATTTATTACCATACAATTCCCTCTTTGAATCTCTCTCATATCTTTATTCTTTGAATATGATTTACAGATAAATTAAGATTCAACCTACAATGCCAGACCCGCGCATCCCTTTGCGTCCCAAATAAAATAAGGATAGCAATGGGCTTGGTTCCGCGGGAAAACACATATCAAATAATCCTCTTCAATCTCTCCACGGCTTTAGTGAGACGGTGGAAAAAAGAAGGCTGTGCACGTCGGATCGATGTCGACTTCTACCCTGCTTTCGGATCTGTAGCTGACGACGCATCACACCCCACCTCTCTGTCTCTCTCTCTCTCTATTCCTCCGCGAACACAGCACAGAAGAGAGAGAATGCTGAAAGCCGAAGGCCCACTCCTTTTTTGGAAGCCGACGATATTGTCTCTATAACTATTTCTTTTCGCCTCTTTCACTTTTCCATCGGAGCCCGGCTTTATCAGCTCTACTTTTTCTTTACCTTTAACTCCACTCTTCTCAACCACTCCCTCCCTTCATTCCCCATTTTTTTGCTGCTAGATCCGGCGCCATCATCAATCATCTTCCTCCTTGCCTGTAATTAACTCTCTCCGGAGAAATGAAGGTAGGATTCTCTCAGAAGGCTGAAAGGAGCTAGCTTTGATTGAAAATTGGTTTCTTTAGTTTATTGCCATCACTCCTGCGCTAAAAAGTCGGCATCTTTGACTGGCATCTTACAAATCTGCCACTGTTTTACTTTGTTTTGTAGTAAAGATGGCATTTTTATACTGTATAATTTTTATGTTGTTTTCTTTCTTCGAAAATTTTGTCAGAAAACGAAATCTGGGACGTGATTGATTTCTATTTCTTGCACATGAACTGCCCCTTATTCCACATGTTATTTTGATTTTATTTTAATCATATTCCGATTATTTCAATGGTGCAGAGATGAAATTTTTCTAATTATTTTATGAAGTTATATATTAGAATGAGATCTGAGAGATTATCAGTTATGATTTTTGTTCTTTTGGAATCTTGTCATTGAACTTTTTTTAAAGATTCCATTAGTCAAAAAAAAAAAAAAAGCTGTGCCGTTACTGATTTGCATGGAAATTGAATAATTAATACCCTGATAAGAAAATAAAAATCAATTCATAAGTTAACTTATAGATTTTCTAATTATATTTTCCATAGGAATCTGAATCATTCTTTTGAAAAGATGGAGAAAGTAAAATCGGATGTTAATTTGATCGTGATCCTCTCCTCTTTTTTGCAGAAACTTGTTCTGAAATTAGATTTACATGATGACAAAGCCAAGCAGAAGGCTATGAAGGTTGTTGCCACCCTTCCTGGTATGTCAATCTCACCTCCCTTTATTAGCTCACAGTTCGCTTATAGGTATTTAGATCCTTTTTAATGCATAATTTAAGTAAGATCTAACTTCAATCTTTCCAAACATTTTATTTTTGAGATTTTAAATTTGTAATAAGATTTAACTGTCATGATAAAAATGCTTTTCAAGTTCTAGTTTGCTCTAGTATAGGATTTACTTAATTGTTATGATAAACAGCACCTGAAGTTTCTCAGTTATATACCTTCACTTCTCTCTGTGTTCTAACAGGAATAGACATGATCTCCATTGACATGAAAGAGAAGAACTTAACTGTGATTGGAACGGTCGATCCGGTTGATGTTGTGAGCAAACTAAGAAAGCTTTGGCACACTGAAATTGCTTCGATCGGGCCGGCGAAAGAGCCCGAACCAAAGAAAGAAGAACCTGAGAAGAAAGAAGAGCCAAAGAAAGAAGAAGAGCCCAAAAAAGAAGAAGAGCCTAAGAAAGAGGAGCCTAAGAAAGAGGAAGCAAAGAAAGAAGAGCCTGAGAAAAAAGAAGAGACTGAAAAGAAGGAAGAACCAGCTAAAAAAGAGGAGCCCCCTAACCCTCATGAACAGATGATGATGGAGCTTGTTAAGGCCTACAGAGGTTATCACACACAGATGAACACACATTACTATATTCCGCCCCAAGAGGAAAACTCCAATCTGTGTGTCATCTGTTAAAAGCTTCGTCTTTCTGTGAGACAACTGCTTGGCTTGAGATTCAAATAAGTTGAAATTTGCATGAGGAGTCTGTGTGTATATACTCTGATGCTTTTATCTAGTCTGCATTAAGATTGTTATGTGTAGTAATGGTCACTTTTTTTTTTTTCCTGAATAAATGTCAAGTGGTTAATTTTAAGTAAATTTCCGCAGATTTTTGGCAATTAGTATGTTTTTTAGTAGAAGAGAAGTGAATCTTTGGTCTCTGATATTCTTTTGGGGAGAATCCGTTTAGCCTGAGGCTGAGCAAAACAGAACTTTATAATTACTGTGTGAGAGATTGAATGTTCTTTTACTGGAGACAATATTTCTTTCACTTGTTAGTTTAACTGAAGATGGATTCTTTGTTGAAATCATTAGTAATAGTAAAAATAAAGGAAGATTTACATGCATACCATTTTATTCTGATGTATTTATATGTCTAAGAACAAAACTTCAATTTCTAGGTATTGTTGAATTTTGATTTGTATGTGAATCGCACCAAGAAATAGAGCGTTAATAAGGAGAGACAAATAAATAGAGTATGAAAAGAAGAGAATGAAGAGCAATCTGTTGTAATAGATCATGTCTTATTCATTAAGTGATTCCCATAGTTATAGAGAAAATGATAGAAAATAATGTTATATTGTTGCTATTGCTTTAGAGGGGTCCATACCGTGGTATTTTTTTTATATTTTATCTATATGAGCTCATCGTCCGACTGCTCTCTGGCTCAGCCATCTAAGTTTAATTGGCTTTCGATCGACAAGGTCAGCCCGATCGATTGAACTTGGTCGGTATAGATCGGCTTGGTTATCTAAGCTTGATCAGTATGGATCGGCCGACTGATACGACCTGACTGTCAATTCTTGAACTTTGATGAGGAACCTCCAGGCTTCTCTGGAATGGTTGAAGATGCTAGGAAACTAGGTATTCCTTGGATCGGCTTTGTTGTGGTAGTTTGTTCATATACCCTTTTGTCTCATCTATGGTTGAGTGACTCGTTCTTATATCCTCTGATCGTTTATGGTTTGTTTCATGATCTGGTCGACTTTTGTCTTGTTGGTCTGACTCAAACAACATCACTCGATTAGATGAGCAAGCCTCGTGCTTCTCTTTCAGTGGACTCACCTTTACTGTACTTTCCCCCTCTGGACCATTAGATTCCTCAAGATCAACGCTAACATATATTTTATGTACACATATATACCACCTTATGCATGAAAAAAATGTATTTCACATTTTTAAAAGTTTAAATGGTGGTATTTTTTATGTGATATGTAAGATTTGGCTCGTATAAATGCAAAAAAAACTTTAAGTTTTAGATATGTAAATACGTAGTAATTGGTTGGTATATCTGCAAATATCCCAATAAAATAAAACAGTAGATTTGTTCTTCTTATGCTTGTAAGGCAACTATCGCACTTTGTTTTTCGACTGATGATGATTTGAATGAGAACTGATTAAGAAAGTCTTATGACTTTTGAAAAAAAAAATTATAAAACAGTACATGTCGATTCAAATTGTAAGAATGTTGCTTTACACCTCAACCTTCTCTATGTGCTTTCTCTCACGTTTTTTTATGAGCACATTGAACTTGCCTGATAAAGAGGAAAGATTGCATGTCTTATGAAAAGTTAAATGATGAAATGGCCATTGAAGTAATATTTTGATTCAAGAGGTAACATTGGGATAACTCACATTAGTCTCTGAAATTGTTGTACCGCTTTTTGAGCACATGCCAAAGAGAGAACATTTGTGTGTGCATATATTTAATTATATCATGAAATTGCTTTTCTTAAGGGAATTTTGACTTTATATGCCTCATAATCGACGATTTGGAATAATTGGGGAAACGTTTATGTTGTTTGTTTTCTTGGGAAAAATGCCTTAGACAAATTCATTATGAACCAAAATGTGCTCTCGATGCTTGCATCCTGTTATATCAAAATAATTACATTGCATCGTTTTACACTTTTGCTTTCTTTCAATTGAATTACATAAGGGATCGGCTTTAAGCCCGTATCTTTTTTGCTTTAGTTATGGTTGCTCATACTGAACATTTACGCGAGGATGAACCTTGGTGTATGCTTTTCACTGATGATGTCCTTATTGTGGATAAGAATAGAGAAGAGATCAGGAAAAAATGAATTATGGAGGTCTATACTGGAGCCTAAAGTCCTTTGTTTGAGTAGAACTAAAACTGAATACATTGAATGTAATTTTAGTAGTAGTAGCACTAGTGATAAAGTTGTAACTATGAGTGATTAAACCATTAAAAGTGTGAACGCTTTCGATATCTCAGGTCTATTGTTCAAAGTGATGGTGATATAACTAGAGATGTTATTATTAGAATTCAAGTTAGTTGGTTGAAGTGGAGGAATGCTTCGACTCTAACATGTGATAGGAAAGTACCACTTAGATTGAAATGGAAACTTTATAAAATGGTGGTGAGACTTGCAATGCTATATGACACAAAATATTGGCTTTTAAAAGAGAAGCATAAAACTAAGTTAAGTGTTGTTGAGATAAGAATGCTTTGGTGGATGAGTGGCTTTACGCATAGAGAAGAAAATGCGAAATAAAATATATCCATGATAGGGTTGGTGTAGCTCTAGCGGCGGACATAATTAGAGAGTCCTCTTAGATGGTTTGGTCAGATTAAATCTAGTTAGGAGAGTTGATGCTTTATATTTAACTTATGTTAAAAAAGGCAGAGACAAACCTAGAAAAACTTGGCCATATTGTATAAAAATTGTTTTTAATTTATTATAATTAAATAAAAATATGACAATAGAATGCTATGGAGAAAAAGGATTCTTGTAGCCGACCCTACTTAGTGGGATAAGGGTTTGTTATTGTAGTTGTTAAAGTTTTACTTTCTCCATCATTGTTACTTCCTTTTTATTCATGATTTCTTCACTAAATAGAGTTAGATATTACTGTCTATGAAACCCAATTGAAAAAAATAAAAATAATTAATTCATGATTTCAGAAAATGTGATAACCTTTTCTTAGTATTTCTATCGTATGAGATAAATTAGGTCATTTTGATGGAGCTTTAAAATAGACCTAAATATATTAGCAAAGAGAGTATTTTGAAATTTCTTAGAACATATATTCAAGCTAGTTTAAAACCATGGTAGTACGTGAATTGAGCACGTTCTAACGCATGTTCAAACCTTGTTGAAACTATATTTGATAATGGTATAGAAAATATTCAAACACCCATCTGAACAACAATGAAGTCATATGTTAAACATCTATTTTTTATAAATGAATCAAGTACCATAATTCTTATATTTTATAAAGAATAATGAAAAGAAGAGAGTCAATTCCATTACATATTTGCTATAAAATAGTGTTAATGATTAGTTGTGTAAGGAAATATCTCCATTGAAAGATCTTATGATTTTTAATAAGAGATGAAGATTGATAAGAACTAGTTTAATTTGAAACTATGATGAACTACTACTTCAGTGGAGTACAATCCACAATTTTAATTCCTTCAAATGATCTACTAATAAATTATGATCTTATTTCTTTTTATTAAATAAGGTATTCAAATCCATCAAAAGTAATGTCTTGTATATGTATTTATAACTCCCAAAAGATTTTAATTGCACTTTTTTGTTCAAATGAGAATAATAAAAGAATAGTTATTCCATCATTTTTTGCAAGTGTAGGTGATAATATAAACACAATACATATAATAGATGAGTTATGCTATGGCCATTCCAATTATAGATGTTATATAATGAATCTATGAATAATTCAATATTATAATGCCTATTTTCAATACCATTTTGTGATAAACCTAACATTAGTAGACGACCATGGTATTCTTATTGTTTAAATACCTTAGAGCTAAAAGCAACAAATTAAATATGAAGAAAACATGGATAACTCACTCCTATCTTACATTAACTTGCCTCATAAAGAGGTAGGATTCCATGTCTTACATAAAGTTAATGATCATTGTATGATTATAATACATATTATAGAATAAGTTTTGTCTTGGTGATTTTGCTAGCGGTCTATTATACCATTACTTTTGAATTTTACTAGTTTATAGTAATTTTATATAATTTAATGTGTTTTAGCAATTATGATTGCATTCAACTGTATCAACCATTATTAGATTTATTGAGATGCACTCATTTATATCTACCATATGTAAACCTTGTTCAAAACTCATTCAAATCTTGTTTAAGCACTATTCAAACTCTATTTTAGTGAAATTGAATCATGTCAAACCTTATTTAAATAGGATTTGAACCATGTTTTAATATGGTTCAATTATGGCTTGAAATTTTTTTGAATATGGATCCAAGTCACTTAAATCATTATTTTTCATGATGTGCTTTAAATGAGTAGTCCTATGTGAAAAAAAGATGACATTTTGATTTAAAATAAAATTATGAGCATATTTTTTAAGTAAACAAAATTCCACATCAAAAAATTCCAATGTTTCATTTCTAACGACTATAGGAATAAAAATTACTGTGAGAGGATCGAATACGACCTCGCGGGAAGGAAGGAGACGGATATCAGGTAGGGCGAGAGTGTGAGGTCAAAAAAATACCTCATATCGCGGATCACAGCCTCGTAAGCTTCGGGCGAGGTCGAGACAGAAATGGCGAGACGGGAAGGGCGAGGGCAAGGGGGAGAGACGGGAAGGACAACACAGGAAAAATAACCCTAAACGCGAGAAGCATACACGGAACGGAGCAGATGGCTAGATTACGCTCCCTTAAGGGAATCACGATAAGAGAACGGAGTGTTTCCAAAACGTTCCACGCGAACGTTTTTTTCAAACGGAAGGGCGACGTTTTTAAAACGCCGCCGCTTCCAATAAGCTGCGCCAAACGGAGCCTAAATCATAACAACTCATGTGGCAATGTGGTTAGTATCTTTTTTAATATAGATTTGATCCAGGTTCAAATCACACTGTTTACATCTATTTTTCTCAATTTTAGTTTAACGAGCCAATTTCGAGCCGAACACGAACACGATTATTTAAATCGAGTCAAACATAAACACATTGTTCACGAACCGATTTCGAACACGAGCTATTTCGAACGAGCCGAACACGAGCCAAGCCTGAGCTCGCTCAAGCTCGGCTCGTTTACAACCCTAGACATAATGGAGAAAAATGATTCATACAGCCGACCCCACTAACTGGGATAAAGATTTTGTTGTTGTTGTTGTTGTAGTTGTTTTATAGGCATTTTGATTCGACATAGATCTCGCCTTAACATATTCAATTCATATGTTCATTCTAAACTTAATTTGTAACAATTTGAGCTCTCACGTAGATATCGTCTACCAAATAATTATGCACCAAACATGATATTCAATAAATTAAATGAGTCATCAACATAAATTCCATTTGATATTAAAGATCATTATTCACACTCAACAAACTCCATTGATGACATAATGATTGAGAGCAAAACCTATTCACTAATCTCTTTTTTTAAATCCTTTTTTAATTAAAAACTGTGTTTTTATTATGTATGGTATCATCCTCATGCAATAATAAATTAAGAAAAAATCGAATGAAAATTTGTTGCCAGCTACGGCACTTGATTCCTTAGAAAAATAATAAATAATTAATTAANAATTAAAAACTGTGCTTTTATTATGTATGGTATCATCCTCATGCAATAATAAATTAACAAAAAATCGAATGAAAATTTGTTGCCAGCTACGGCACTTGATTCCTTAGAAAAATAATAAATAATTAAATAAATAAATAATTTTTACTAATATAATTGTTTAAAGGTTGGCATTAAACTTTAATTGGACATAGTCCAACCAAACACGTCGCCGTTAGCACGCGCAGGCGCTGGGAAATACGAACTACGGTCGGTGGTGCTGACACCAATTGATATGGACGTCATGATCGTTATTTGATTCATAAATCCAATTTGTTTTCCCTATATATATATATATATATATATATATATATATATATATATATATATATATATATATATATANGCCTTTTTATTGTAAAAATGTCATGATGAGGTAGGGCTGAGAAGAAAATATTTTCAGAAACCACACCAAATTTGTCCAATTTTAATTTGGCCTAACATAGATTCATCTTAATTATGTGTAGTTATTGTATTTCAAAAATCAATTTTTGTGGGCCAAAGTATGCATCTAACATGCCTCATGGGTTGGTAAATTTATCTACTAAGAAGATGCAACCATTGCTGAATGAATCTAGTTAGGTGGCTCGCTGACTCATTATTCGATGTGTCGATTGTCCTGTACCGACTATCGGGTTGACTTGTCGGATTAACTTGTCTGATTCAACTGGCAGTTTGATCAATCATATTCATCCACCGAGCTCGTCTCACTAGTAATTATTGAAATTTACAAAATGGAAAAAATTAATTCCAACATTTAGGATTGATATATGACATATTCATTTATGAGCAAACTGGCTTCTACGTCGCAATCTTTCCATCAAGACATTGTGTACGCTACATCTCATATTTTAATATTTTCTTGAACATGTTTAGATGGAGGGAAGAGAGATCCAAAAAAGGGACCCTTCCTTCTTCTGTTTCCTCTCTCATTCTTTCTTCCTCGTTCAGTCATCTTCTTCATTCTTTCAGGAAAGGATCATTGTAAGAGCATATAGTTCAGGCCTAAAGAACACATCTATTCTCATCCTTCAACTTTCATACACAGACTTCAACCCGTTATTTGAACCCACAATCAATACGAGACACCGGGACTCAACGTCCTAAAAAATTCAATATTTATATGCATATTATCTATATTGTTTTGAAAAAAAAATACTTGAGGAAGTATAAAATATCATTAAACTTAATATGACAATTTTATTATAATTATAAGTTGATTTTTTTTTATAAGAAAAGTGCTCGAATCGAATTTGGTGTGATTCTTCTTATTTCCAAATAAGATGCTACACATTTAAGCACAAAATTTAAAGTTTAGAGTGCATAAACTCAACTTGATTAGAAGAAATAACATGTTATAGGTTGTTAGGACCCCTTATCAAACGCATATGAAATCATAGGGGTAATTAAATTACTTTATATAAGTACTTGTTCGTATAAGAATATATGTCCACAGAAATATATACAGATGTGATCCAAACTTGCATGTTAGAATGGGTTTGGGCCTTGAACTTAACAAGCCCAAAAACTTAGCCCAGTTAATTATCACATTTTCCATTTACCACGACAAATATTGAGTGTTTCTTGAGGGGGAATTGAGAGAGCGCGAGAGAAGATGAGCGCAGGAGGTAAAGCTCCGGCGGTGGTAAGGCTATTCGACGCGCACTGCCATCTCCAAGACCGAAGGATCGCCGCCGTCACGCCGCAGATCATACGCACGGCCATCGAATCCGGCGTTCTCCGTTTCGCCGTCAATGGCGTTTCCGAGGTACCCCGGTGGCCTTGAATGAACTATTACGGCTAGGGTTTGCTTTTCTTGTGCAATCATTCCTTTATATGAGCACATCCATGTATTTGCAGAAAGATTGGCACATTGTTAAGCAGATGGGCGAGCAATATCCTTCGGTGATTCCGTGCTTTGGTCTTCATCCATGGTGAGTAGTAGCTCTCATGAGTGTCTGATAAATATTGGGAAAATTCTGTATATATTTGTGGGAGTGAATTTGCATATGCATATAAGGGATGAACAGGTTTGTTGCTGAGAGGTCGCCTGAATGGATGGCATTATTGCGGGAGTTCTTTGCAATGACACCTTCCGCTGCTGTTGGTGAGGTATCGATATGAGAACTTGATTTCATCTCATCTGTGCCATTTTAGGCCAGGAAGGTTTTATGTAATAATGTTGCTTGCAATGGTATGGAATGAGAATTTCCAGGATTTAAAGGGAGGGATGATGAAAAGAAACATCAACAACAACAACAACAACAAAGCCTTTATATCCCACGAAGTGGGGTAGGCTATATGAATCCTTTTTCTCCATTGTGTTATATTGAGGGTCATATTTTCATTTAATTCTAATAGATTAAGTCATATTTTTATACAATTATTTCTAGTATACATATCCTTAATGAATTTAATATAAGTCATATCAACACAGTTCTTCTCTAAAACTCTCCAAAGGATTTCTCTTGGAACCTTATCACAAGATTTTTATAAATCAATAAAAATCATATGTAGATCCTTCTTACCCTCTCTATACTTCTCTATGAAACCTCTCAATAAATGTATAGCTTCCATTGTAGACTTGCCTAACTTAAAGCCGATCTCTGATGTATAACTCCCAAATTCCTTAAATATTTCTACACTTCAATTGGAATATCATAAGGTTCTACTGATTTTCCACCATCGCTTCTCTTTAAAGCCTCCTCCACCATCATATAAAGTTTTCCTCCACTCAAACTTTTTTTTAGTTTTTAAAATAATATTAATAAATTTTGTAAGTCAATAAATTCCTATAGCCTCTAAACATCTCCACACTTCTATTTGGATATCATAAGGTTTTTTTATTTATTTTTCACCCTTTATTTTTTTTAAGGCTTACCGAACTTATGTTTTATTAATGCGACTATAAAAATAATTTTTTTTATTAAATATATTAAGATTACTAAAATTAATCATATTTTCAAAATCTTCATTAAAAGGTTTATTAAATATCATTATCTAATAAAAAACATTTTATGGCTATCTTCCTTCATACACTTTACTTGAATTAAATCTTTATTTTTATTATCTCTTTATAAATCTAAGAAAAAAACATTTTATGGCTTTTTCAATTCTCTAAATTTTTATAACAAAATTTTTTATATTTTATCTTTTTTTTCATTTATTATTATTCCATCATAAATTATTATGTTTTATAAAAGCTTTTCTTTTTGATTTTTCAAGTGCATCTTTTGCAACTTATTTAATAGTGCTCGATACTCTATTCATAATATATTAGTTTCTTCATGAACATCTCAAATCTTAAGATATTGAGGTTTACTCATAAAAATAATTATATTTATAATTATATTTGTGTCTTTTGAGTGCTCCCATTTAATTATATGACAATATTTTGTTGTATTTTTCAGTTTTATTTAGATAAATTTATTGTTGAAAATACATTTTAAGTTTGTTGTAGTTGAAATAGATGAGAGTTGAGATCATTTCAATCAATCGAGTAATAAGATGATATATGATTGATTTTCTTGTCTTCTTATTTATTTGACATAAATTGAAAATTGTGGAGAGATTTTAAAACACTTTCTTTCAATGAATTTCAATTTCAAGATACTTGTAATTGAATTTTTAGAATATATTTTTCTTATCTATGAAGTCTTTTAGATAAAATTTATTTACAATGTAACAATTATCTCTTGGATAAAATTTTTTATGATGTTTAACCTCTTGAATAGAGCGTATTCATATTTGAAATTTATTTACATCACCTCCTACAAAATAGTTTCAGCTTTTGGATTAAAAAATAATTTTCTCTCTCTCAATTTTTAAAGTTGTTTTTTTGTTGACACCAAATGCATTACATCAGGACATGTTATGATTTATTCGTAACGCTTATATATAATTTATAAAATCTCTATAATAAGATGCAAAATTAAAATAAAATCAAACAAGATCATTACATCATAAGCTCTATCATTTTCACTATTTTGTCTTGATGAATTTTTTCCTCTAATAAATTCTTGTAAAATAACACAAGTGGCATCATTTATGCTAACAAAACTGCAAAGAGAACTTAAATGTCTCCCCATCGTGTATGTCCGACACACATTAATGTACCTATCAATCAAGAATCAGAAAAATCAGACATAATTAAGAGTTTCTTCTTTGCAGTGCTGCATTAAATTTCTTATTTTAATTGCATAGATTTTTTCCTTTTAGTTGAATATTTAAATTAGGAATATGTACTATTAAACTACCTAAACTAGATTGTGCATTTTATTATGTACCTAAAATAGATTGTACAAACTATTATTTATTGGAATGAAAGCAAAGGAAAAGAGGCGAGCCTATTCACTCAAATATTAACATGGTATAAGAGCCATGTCTAATTGTTCTGATCTGAATCTTTGGTCATTGCCTGCCTTTGGAATCGTTTGTCTCCATCTTCTACTCGAGCTCATGCAATCTTCACACTTCTCGGGTTCAAAATCCTCCACGTTGACTGGCTCCCTGCTCTGAGATCGTTGTCGTTCCTCTCCTCACGCGACTCGAGCCCACACAATCCTGAGCCTTCCTCCGCTTCCTCTGCTTATTGCTCATCCCTGACTTCGCCGCTTGTTTTACTCTTTACGCCAGAAGCCCTCATTCTGCCTTACTCCACGAGATCGTCGAATCACAACCTAACCTGTTGCGATCCTCTGCACGATCCATCTTGTACTCCTTGCACGCGATCTTCTCTGTCGCTGACCTTTTATGCTCTACCTTGTCTGATCTTCTCCCGAGCCAACAGAAGGCCGAGGACCTTTTCTCTGCCTTAGAGCTCGACTAAGAGCACATTCGATCTTCACTCGAGCTCATTCCATGTTCATCAACTGCTTCTAACATCTTCGACCTCCTTAGACTGCTTCGTTTGCCTTCGTTCGCCATCGATTGCTTCGCCTTTGATTGCGTTTGCTTCGACCTCCTTCGACTGCTTTGTCGCTAGCTTTTGGAATCGCTCGCCTTCGATTGCTTTGCTTGTTCGACTGTTTTGCCTCGCTTCGTCCACTTCGGTTTCATCCAAACGCCATCATCGGCTTCGCTAGCCTTCATTGCTTCTGCCTAGTTTTGTCTCCTGCGTTTAGTTCTAGCAGCGATCTACGATCCTAACCATTTGTTTTCTCCTCCGCAATCCTACAATCGGTTATCTCGTCTGCGATCCAATTCTCATCCGCAATCTACGATCTCGTTCACTTCGTCTGCTTCGTCCGTTTCTGCTTCGTCAACGTTGGCTTTATCTTCGGCTTCGATACTCAAGGATAGTCGACATATTTCAGCATCAAAATCTTTCCTAGAGCTTTGACACTCAAGGATAGTTGACGTATTTCAGCGCCGAGATCCTTCCTAGATCTTCGCACTCAAAGATCGTAGACTTCGATTTCGGATTCTTCTCTTTCTGTCTTGGATTGAATTCAAGACAGTGCACAATTTTTTGGTTCTCTTTGGTTTTCTTTGGTTTTCGTTGGATATTTTTGGATCTCTTGGCTTTTTGGCTTTAGGTTGATTTCGATCAATAACTTTTTTGGTAATCAAGTTGTGAGCGACAATTTTGTTTAGAATGTCTTTTGAAATCTTAGTTATCAGGTTTGCGAGAAATAATTATGCAGCATGATAATTTCAGTTCAAGATGTTTTTGAAAGTGAAGGAGCTTTGATGTCATATTGATGGGTCTTCTCCAGCACCTACAAAGCCGAAAAATCTTGGTCAAATAGAGGCAAAGGATGCTTGGACAGTTTCTTGGATTTTAGGATCTATTGAGGCTCTTTTTCAACAACGTCATCTGTTTCTTGTTGGCAAAGTGATGNGGCTCTCATGAGTGTCTGATAAATATTGGGAAACTTCTGTATATATATGGGAGTGAATTTGCATATGCATATAAGGGATGGACAGGTTTGTTGCTGAGAGGTCGCCTGAATGGATGGCATTTTTGCGGGAGTTCTTTGCAATGACACCTTCCGCTGCTGTTGGTGAGGTATCGATATGAGAACTTGATTTCATCTCATCTGTGCCATTTTAGGTGCGGAAGGTTTTATGTAATAATGTTGCTTGCAATGGTCTGGAATGAGGATTTCCAGGATTTAAAGGAGGGATGATGAAAAGAAACATCAACAACAACAATAACAACAAAGCCTTTATATCCCACGAAGTGGGGTCGGCTACATGAATCCTTTTTCTCCATTGTGTTATATTGAGGGTCATATTTTCATTTAATTCTAATAGATTAAGTCATATTTTTATACAATTATTTCTAGTATACATATCCTTAATGACTTGAATATAAGTCATATCAACACATTTCTTCTCTAAAACTCTTCAAAGGATTTCTCTTGGAATCTTATCACAAGCTTTTTCTAAATCAATAAAAATCATATGTAGATCCTTCTTACCCTCTCTATACTTCTCCATGAAACCTCTCAATAAATGTATAGCTTCCATTGTAGACTTGCCCAACATAAAGCCGATCTCTGATGTATAACTCCCAAATTCCTTAAATATTTATACACTTTAATTGGAATATCATAAGGTTCTACTGATTTTCCACCATTGCTTCTCTTTAAAGCCTCCTCCACCATCATATAAAATTTTCCTCCACTCAAACTTTTTTTTAGTTTTTAAAATAATATTAATAAATTTTGTAAGTCAATAAATTCCTATAGCCTCTAAACATCTCCACACTTCTATTTGGATATCATAAGGTTTTTTTATTTATTTTTCACCCTTTATTTTTTTTAAGGCTTACCGAACTTATGTTTTATTAATGCGACTATAAAAATAATTTTTTTTATTAAATATATTAAGATTACTAAAATTAATCATATTTTCAAAATCTTCATTAAAAGGTTTATTAAATATCATTATCTAATAAAAAACATTTTATGGCTATCTTCCTTCATACACTTTACTTGAATTAAATCTTTATTTTTATTATCTCTTTATAAATCTAAGAAAAAAACATTTTATGGCTTTTTCAATTCTCTAAATTTTTATAACAAAATTTTTTATATTTTATCTTTTTTTTCATTTATTATTATTCCATCATAAATTATTATGTTTTATAAAAGCTTTTCTTTTTGATTTTTCAAGTGCATCTTTTGCAACTTATTTAATAGTGCTCGATACTCTATTCATAATATATTAGTTTCTTCATGAACATCTCAAATCTTAAGATATTGAGGTTTACTCATAAAAATAATTATATTTATAATTATATTTGTGTCTTTTGAGTGCTCCCATTTAATTATATGACAATATTTTGTTGTATTTTTCAGTTTTATTTAGATAAATTTATTGTTGAAAATACATTTTAAGTTTGTTGTAGTTGAAATAGATGAGAGTTGAGATCATTTCAATCAATCGAGTAATAAGATGATATATGATTGATTTTCTTGTCTTCTTATTTATTTGACATAAATTGAAAATTGTGGAGAGATTTTAAAACACTTTCTTTCAATGAATTTCAATTTCAAGATACTTGTAATTGAATTTTTAGAATATATTTTTCTTATCTATGAAGTCTTTTAGATAAAATTTATTTACAATGTAACAATTATCTCTTGGATAAAATTTTTTATGATGTTTAACCTCTTGAATAGAGCGTATTCATATTTGAAATTTATTTACATCACCTCCTACAAAATAGTTTCAGCTTTTGGATTAAAAAATAATTTTCTCTCTCTCAATTTTTAAAGTTGTTTTTTTGTTGACACCAAATGCATTACATCAGGACATGTTATGATTTATTCGTAACGCTTATATATAATTTATAAAATCTCTATAATAAGATGCAAAATTAAAATAAAATCAAACAAGATCATTACATCATNGTATCATAAGGTTTTATTTATTTTTCACCCTTTATTTTTTTTAAAGCTTACCGACCTTATGTTTTATTAATGCGACAATAAAAATAGTTTTTTTTATTAAATATATTAAGATTACTAAAATTAATCATATTTTCAAAATCTTCATTAAAAGGTTTATTAAATATCATTATCTAATAAAAAACATTTTATGGCTATCTTCCTTCATACACTTTACTTGAATTAAATCTTTATTTTTATTATCTCTTTATAAATCTAAGAAAAATCATTTTATGGCTTTTTCAATTCTCTAAATTTTTCTAACAAAATTTTTTATATTTTATCTTTTTTTTTCATTTATTATTATTCCATCATAAATTATTTTGATTTATAAAAGCTTTTCTTTTTGATTTTTCAAGTGAATCTTTTGCAACTTATTTAATAGTGCTCGATACTCTATTTCATAATATATTAGTTTCTTCATGAACACCTCAATTCTTAAGATATTGAGGTTTACTCATAGAAATAATTATATTTGTGTCTTTTGAGTGCTCCCATTTAATTATATGACAATATTTTGTTGTATTTTTCAGTTTTATTTAGATAAATTTATTGTTGAAAATACATGTTAAGTTTGTTGTAGTTGAAATAGATGAGAGTTAAGATCATTTCAATCAATCGACTAATAAGATGATATATGATTGATTTTCTTGTCTTCTTATTTATTTGACATAAATTGAAAATTGTTGAGAGATTTTAAAACACTTTCTTTCAATGAATTTCAATTTCAAAATACTTGTAATTGAATTTTAAGAATATATTTTTCTTATATATGACGCCTTTTAAATAAAATTTATTTACAATTTAACAATTATCTCTTGGATAAAAATTTTTATGACGTTTAACCTATTGAATAGAGCATATTCATATTTGAAATTTATTTACATCACCTCCTACAAAATAGTTTCAGCTTTTGGATTAAAAAAATAATTTTCTCTCTCAATTTTTAAAGTTGTTTTCTTGTTGACACCAGATGCATTACATCAGGACATGTTATGATTTATTCGTAACGCATATATATAATTTATAAAATCTCTATAATAAGATGCAAAATTAAAATAAAATCAAACAAGATCATTACATCATAAGCTCTATCATTTTCACTATTTTGTCTTGATGAATTTTTTCCTCTAATAAATTCTTGTAAAATAACACAAGTGGCATCATTTATGCTAACAAAACTGCAAAGANCCAAGTGGCATCATTTATGCTAACAAAACTACAAAGAGAACTTAAATGTCTCCCCATCGTGTATGTCCGACACACATTAATGTATCTATCAATCAAGAATCACAAAAATCAGACATAATTAAGAGTTTCTTCTTTGCAATGCTGCATTAAATTTCTTATTTTAATTGCACAGATTATTTCCTTTTAGTTGAATATTTAAATTAGGAATATGTATTATTAAGCTATCTAAATTAGATTGTGCATTTTATTATGTATCTAAGATAGATTGTACAAACTATTATTTATTGGAATGAAAGTAAAGGAAAAGAGGGAGCCTATTCACTCAAATATTAACATGGTATTAGAGCCATGTCTAATTGTTCCGATCTGAATCTTTGGTCATTGCCTGCTTTTGGAATCGTTTGTCTCCATCTTCTACTGGAGCTCATGCAATCTTCACACTTCTCGGGTTCAAAATCCTCCACGTTGACCGGCTCCCTGTTCCGAGATCGTTGTCGTTCCTCTCCTCATGCGACTCGAGCCCACACAATCCTGAGCCTTCCTTCGCTTTCTCTGCTTATTGCTCATCCCTGACTTCACCGCTCGTTTCACTCTTCACGCCGGAAGCTCTCATTCTGCCTTCCCCCACGAGCGTCGAATCACAGCCTAACCTGTTGCGATCCTCTGCACGATCCATCTTGTACTCCCTGCACGCGATCTTCTCTGCCACTGCCCTTTTATGCCCCACCTTGTCTGATCTTCTCTCGAGCCAACAGAAGGCCGAGGACCTTTTCTCTGCCTTAGAGCTCGACCCGAGAGCACATTCGATCTTCACTCGAGCTCATTCCATCTTCATCAGCTGCTCCTAACATCTTCGACCTCCTTAGACTGCTTCGTCTGCCTTCGTTCGCCATCGATTGCTTCACCTTTGATTGCGTTTGATTCGCCTTTGATTGCGTTTGCTTCGACCTCCTTCGACTGCTTTGTCGCCAGCCTTCAGAATCGCTCGCCTTTGATTGCTTTGCCTGTTCGACTGTTTTGCCTCGCTTCGTCCACTTCGGTTTCATCCAAACATCATCATCGGCTTCACTAGCCTTCATTGCTTATGCCTAGTTTCGTCTCCTGCGTTTGGTTTTAGCAACGGTCTACGATCCTGTCCATTTGTTTTCTCCTCCGTAATCCTACAATCGGTTATCTCGTATGCGATCCAAGTCTCATTCGCAATCTACGATCTCGTTCACTTCGTCTGCTTCGTCCGTTTCTGCTTCGTCAACTTTGGCTTTATCTTCGGCTTCGATACTCAACGATAGTCGACGTATTTCAGCGTTAAGATCCTTCCTAGAGCTTTGACACCCAAAAATAGTTGACGTATTTCAGCGCCGAGATCCTTCCTAGATCGTCGCACTCAAAGATCGTAGACTTCGATTTCAGATTCCTCTCTTTCTGTCTTGGATTGAATTCAAGACAGTGCACAATTTTTTGGTTCTCTTTGGTTTTCGTTGGATTTTTTGGGATCTCTTGGCTTTTTGGCTTTAGATTGATTTCGATCAATAACTTTTTTGGTAATCAATTTGTGAGCGACAATTTTGTTTAGAATGTCTTTTGAAATCTTAGCTATCAGGTTTACGAGAAAGAGTTATGCAGCATGATAATTTCAGTTGAAGATGTTTTTGAAAGTGAAGGAGCTTTGATGTTATATTGATGGGTCTTCTCCAGCGCCCACAAAGCCGAAAAATCTTGGTCAAATGGAGGCAAAGGATGCTTGAACTGTTTCTTGGATTTTAGGATCTATTGAGGCTCTTTTTCAACAACGTCATCTGTTTCTTGTTGGCAAATTGATGCTTATTGATCAATCAATATCAATTTGAGGGGGGGATATCTATGAAGAATCACAAAAACCGGGCAGAATTAAGAATTTTCTTCTTTGCAGTGCTGCATTAAATTCGTTATTTTAATTGCACGGATTATTTCTTTTTAGCTGAATATTTAGATTAGGAATATGCATTATTAAGCTATCTAAATTAGATTGTGCACTTTATTATGTACCTAAAATAGATTGTACAGACGATTATTATTTGGAATGAAAACAAAGGAAAAGAGGGGAGCCTATTCACTCAAATATTGATGGTACCTTTTTGATTTCATCCTTTATTATTCTCCAATTCACCAACTGTAATTATTTCTGTAATTTTAGTTATTTAAGAAATTGTAATCATTTGTGTAATTCACCAATCATAATCATTTCTGTAACTTTAGTTGCTCAAGAAAATTAAAGATTATTGTACAGACTAAAAATGTAAATGCTACTTTATGAAAAATTGAATTGAGAAGTTTTAGGAAATAATTTTTTTTTCTTTTCTTTTCTTTCATAGGAAGAAGTTATCCTTGAAAGAACAACATAAAAAAAATATAAGTTTTATTGTAGATTGACACCAAAAAGGAAAAAAAATGAAGCTTGATATAAAATGATGCGTACATGAAATGCTTTAGTTCCAAATGAAATATATATTAAGATATGGAGAGATATTAAGTATATTGCAGTGGTTTGATATACAACAAGTGCCATAAGATTGGACAATATTTATTACCAATATGTCAGGAGAAGGAGATGCTAAAGATTGTGTTAATATAGAAGAATCAGATGTAAAAGTGCTTTAATGAATTTACTGGAGAGAGCACTGGATAGTATTTTGTATCAACATGTTAGGAAAAGTAGGTGCTAAAGATTGTGTTAATATAGAAGAGTCAGATGTGTAAGTCCTTTAATGAACTTCTGGGAGAGAGCAGTTGAATCAAAACTTTGAAATACTATATTGGTTTTGTGGAATCAATATGGTTTCATGATATGATAAGATATGAATGTAAATTTTGTGTTACGACAATTAATAGAATAATATAGAACACAATGTAATTAATGATAGTCATGTCAGAAAAGGCATATATAAGTTCCTTAAACAAAGACATCAATGAAGTTTCCAAAACAATCACCAAAACAGCCACTCATTTTATTTTTTTATAAGAAAATTATATATTCTAACTTTTAGACACATATGACTTATTATAATCATCATTAAATACTTATAATTTATGCTCGTATAGTTTATATAATTTATGCTCATAAAGTTTATATATGACTATACTTGAAAAACTAATTGAGGACATGCATTATATGAAATTAAAAATATTTCATCTATTTATAAGAATGTTAAATTTGTAAGTGCTTAATTATATTAATGATATAAAAAAATAATATAAATAATATTTTTTCAAAAACATTGGCAGATCGAGACTGCTAGTATTCCTGAAATGACTGAACTTGGGATTGCATAAGTAACTATTGGCAAATCGATTGGGTCTACATCCATTCCGCAAAAATCCCCCATTATTCCAATTAAAACTCAAATATTAAGTGTAACCTAAAATTAAGCGTAAGAAACCATTCTTAGTATAGAGCACTTTTCATGCATGTGGGAGAGTTAATTTAATAAGGGGGCTTGCACCCATGGAAAGTTTAGACCTTGGATTTAAAAAAACCCTGATCCTAACATCAGGGGAAATTTTGCTGAACTAATATCAATCCATCCTAGTTGTACTAAAATTAATCTCATGAAGAATGGACTCTGAACTTAAATTATTATTTGAGGCTTATCGGTTTGCACATCCTATATGCTTAGTGGGTTTGATGTCGAATTTATTATATGAGACTTAATTTCATTTGATTTCACATTTGTACAGTTTTTTACTCTCATTTGGTTAAGCTAAAACTTTGAGAAAAATAATTTAAATTACAGTTTTCTTTGATTGCATCAAGTTTTGATATTCAGTATACAAAATTTTTTTGCAACTTACAGGTTGGCCTGGATAAGGGTTCTCATGGGAGGAATATTGAATTCTCTCAACAGGTCAGCATCTTATTGTTTATTCTGCTGGAAATCTTTTTTTTGTGTTTATGGAGTAGTTTTTCTCGTCTAAATGCAATTCTTTCTAAATATATTGATGTCCATGGCTCTTCTATCCTGCTCTATTACTGCCAAATATNTAATATAAATAATATTTTTTCAAAAACATTGGCAGATTGAGACTGCTAGTATTCCTGAAATCACTGAACTTGAGATTGCATAAGTAACTATTGGCAGATCGATTGGGTCTACCTCCATTCCGCAAAAATCCCCCATTTTTCCAATTAAAACTCAAATATTAAGTGTAACCTAAAATTAAGCGTAAGAAACCATTCTTAGTATAGAGCACTTTTCATGCATGTGGGAGAGTTAATTTAATAAGGGGGCTTGCACCCATGGAAAGTTTAGACCTTAGATTTAAAAAAAACCCTGATCTTAACATCAGGGGAAATTTTGCTGAACTAATATCAATCCATCCTAGTTGAACTAAAATTAATCTCATGAAGAATGGACTCTGAACTTAAATTATTATTTGAGGCTTATCGGTTTGCACATCCTATATGCTTTGAGGGTTTAATGTCGAATTTATTATGTGAGACTTAATTTCATTTGATTCCAAATCTGTACAGTTTTTACTCTCATTTGGTTAAGCTAAAACTTTGAGAAAAATAATTTAAATTATAGTTTTCTTTGATTGCATCAAGTTTTGATATTCAGTATACAAAATTTTTTTACAACTTACAGATTGGCCTGGATAAGGGTTCACATGGGAGGAATATTGACTTCTCTCAACAGGTCAGCATCTTATTGTTTGTTCTGCTGGAAATCTTCTTTTTGTGTTTATGGAGTAGTTTTTCTTGTCTAAATGCAATTCTTTCTAAATATATTGATGTCCATGGCTCTTCTATCCTGCTCTATTACTGCCAAATATTCTAAACTCAACAATAAAACCATAAGAAGGATCTGTTTAATATTTAATTTTATGAAGACACTCATATTGAATCTTCTGTTCTAATTAAAACTTGAATTTTTGGTTTACAAATAGAAAAGTTGGATTCTTGACTTGATGTTTTTTTCCAGGTTGAAGTCTTCCGGCAACAACTTGAACTTGCTAAGGAATTAGAAAGACCAGTATCCATTCATTGCGTGAGAGCATTCGGGGAACTTCTTGAGATAATGCAGTAAAATCTCCGTTGTGATTTTCTTCAACTTGATTTTTTGTTTTTTATGTTATGAACCATATATGTATAGATCTTTTGAGGCGTTCTCAACATGTATCTTACACTGGAATAGTCCTTTTGCATTTTGATTGCTTGTAGTACTACTCGTGCTGACAAACTTTTCAGGTTGAATGAAGATGTCTGACATCATGTTTGAGCTGTGCTTCTCTTATTATTTTTGAAAAGCAATCTAATTATCGGTTTATGATTATATGTTTTATAAATGGTTCTCATATTGAATCCTAAGGCCTTGTTTGGATCTTGTTTTCTTTTGTTTTATTTTTAGTGCCACTTAAAACAAAACATTTATGGATGATCCACCTACTTTTATTTTTATAGAAATAGGGTATAACATAGTTGTGTCAATTAAAAATGAAAAAATAATCAGCATATATTTGATTATCACAATCTAGTCTATTTAATTTATAGTTAAACATGAATATTTCTTTTGAAGTATTATTTAAACCTTAATTATAACGTTACCATCATTATCACTATTTAATAAAGCGATTGAGAGCTTAGGACAACGCACCTTTCCTCATGAGTGAAGCTCAAAACTCAAAAGTGGTTTTTCTTGAGGTAGATTAATTTGTTTAACCGAAATTCTTTGATATTTCATATTCGTGTAAGCCTCTAGAGTTAACTATCACTTCTCTTGATTTAGCAAAAGCACTTTAGATTAACTAAGCTCATAATTAGTTAGTGGGGGGATGGATATAAACTTGATTAAGAACTTATATTTTTATCATCTCGTGTCTTCTTAAGACTTTGATTTATAGCATTGAGGGGGGCCTAATTAGCAATCATGATTTCCCTTCTTTTAGATTTCCTAACTCGTAATGAGACAGAGATGGAAGCGCGTGAGCTGAAGATGTACTTTTGGGATTAATATTGTCACATTTGCTAACAAATGTTGTACCATAAATGATACAGAGATTTACATCGTGGCCACATATGATTCAGAAGTATGCATGTTGGTTATCTATGAGTTTGAGTTTTACTTATAGGATCATGTCTATGGTATGTGTAGGTCTTTTTGGTTGATTTAGTTTCTAGATTGATGGGTTTACAATACAAGAGTTGGTTCTAATTTAGTTGATAGGCATTTTTGCATGGAAGTGTTTTTGTTATTTTTCTCTCTTTTATTTATGTACGAGTTGTCAGCTTGTCTATTTATGATCTTCATATTATTTTCTTATTTGAATAAATATCTTTCTCGGATTAGACGAATAATATGAAGATGAGAGGAACCGAACGGAGGGATAAACTACGGGCAAATAGACAAAGGAGAGAAGAGCATTGAGAACTATTTGTAAAGTGAATTTCGCATGGATAGCTCCAAAAAGTACGTCCGAAACGAGATCAAATAAAAAAAACTTTGGAAATATATCCACGAAGAGAACCTTAAGAAAACTACCCACAACCAAAGAACTCAAGTGTGAATACTTGTTCTGGGTCAAGAGGACTCTGAAATGAATGTATTCATTTGGTTAATTACATCTTGGAGGATGTCCAAGAAAACTCTCGATAAAAAAATGGTATTGCTTACAAGAGAGTGAACTCCACTTATTTGGGAAACCAATGGATTTAAATCATCTCAAGTGAGAATCCCGATGCTTTCGACATCTATACTGAGCCATAGGGAGAGAATGAATCACCGTAACCACTACGGGCGGCGGCGCTTAGGCATGCGGGACCCACGAGACGACATTGACAATTTGTCAAAAGGATCGACAGGGCTCAAAAGAGAACAATCAAAGGAAGGGAGAAATATCTTTAAAAGTTAGAGGTAGTCGGATCGGGATACTGCATACCTATCATTCCAAGCTACTAGGACCCAAAGTCTGACTGAACGTGAAGATAATCGACCTAACATGCCTAGCGATTCTCGATCAACAATCCATGAAGTGCATCATTTCACGGAGACTTCAAATCTCTAAAGTCAAAGAAACAAAATTCTATCCTATGACTATAATGTGTAGCTCCAAGAGATGAGACTTATACCCGCCGAAGTGGCGAGGATGCCACTGAAAAAGAGGAGGAAGGGAGGTTCAACTACAAAACTGAAAATTTTTTCTACAAAAGGACGTACACTCCGTCTGGGTCTAGGAGTTTTCTAACGATCTATTCGTTCTGGACAACATCCTAAGTAAAAAGTGATGCTCGACCAATCAGATATGGAGAAGCTTGAGGACTTCTTCTTGGGTATTTACAAATGTCGCCGCTATCTAGAGCAGTCATTAGATTTTATAGAAGCCCTATTAGACATGATGGGTTGTCTAACCATGCATGTAACTTGTTTTAAAATCGGCTCGAATGCCATGCATGAAAGTAAAGAGAATTTTAAAAAATCATGACAATTTTAATCCTGAAATTTTGATTATCTTAATCTTTTATTATTTGAATTTTGAAAAATAACATTTTACATCATATTTTGAAAAACTTGGGTCCGGGTGGCCGATCGAACCGATGTGCAAGGTTGACCGTGCCGGGGCGGTAGACCGTCGGTGAAACCAAAAAGTGCCATGTCTACCGGGTCATGGAGGTCGGCCGCGCCAAAAGGCATGTGCAACATGCTCCATGCAAAACCCATCATAATGAAATTTGCAATTTAATGCAAGGAAATGTGCAAGATAACAATCCATACTCGCCCCATCGAACTCATATGGGAACCTAGGGTTGACATGATGAAATTGTAGATGCCCAACAAATGCCCTACCTCCAACTAATCGGCATAAAGTGAAACGGTTTTCAATAAGATTTTGCTTTCACCAGGTGAAAGCTCTTCTTATGGATATAGCTTTTGTAATTTGGCCTTAACCTATTCATCGGGAGTTAAGGTCGCTGAATAGTCGTGGGATTATTCGTATCCTGGACGATAGATTTTTGGTGTTAAGGGTTTGCAAGGGGAAAACACTCAGGATTCACCTAAGATTTGTCCATGAAAGCTTCATGACCTAGAAGGCCTCCCCATTGCACAAAAGTCCTAATCCTTAAATATCTAACATCCAGCCTAGGTGCTCTAGGAAAAAAATAAATACAACGGTTTGAAGAAATCTCACCAACGTGACGGTTGATGACGCGTTTCTTCTCGTTTGATGAAGCTCTCATCGTTGTAGGAGAGAAGATGACGCTTTCCATTTCTCCTCTTCCAATGAAAGGATAAAGCTCTCCTTATAGAAGTAGATGGTGGGTCTCCTAAGTAGGCGGTGGATCTCCTTCCTCCTCCTCCAACGATGGTTGCGGTTATTATTATGGAAGGAGATGATGGCTCCTTGTCCTTGTCCAAAGCAAGAGGAAGCTTTCCTCTTTGAATGCAGTCCTCAAGAAGCTTACACACCCTCACTATAATGTAGAGAATATGAGTTTTGGTGGAGGAAATGAAGTGGGAGATGAAGAAAAGGAAGAAGAAGGTGCTAGTTTCCCTAAGTTCTTTTTAAGCTTTTCCTTCAGCCCTAGCAAGAAGTCTCCTGGACAAATGAGCTCTCCTTTTTGTTGAAATGAACTCTTCCCTCAGCTATTTTCGGATTGGTCCCTTAATACTCGAAGACACCAATCAAATTGGAGGAAAATTTGGCTCCAATGCTTAAAATATGACAGAAATTCCACATGTCATTCACCCATAGGTTCCTTGGGAGGTGGATGCCACATGTAACACTCCTACTTGTCCTCCTAAACTCATCATAACACCTCCTAAACTCATCATGACCAATGGGGAAGCTGCTAAGAAAGAGGGAAGAAATGGTAAAAAATTTATGTTGGACAAGCTATTGGCTTTTTTTTTTTTTTTTTTTTTTTTTTTTTTTTTTTTTTTTTTTTTTTTTTTTTTTTNGTCACGCCAGGCCAAATGGCTTAAACCCTGAATTTCATGACGGTCAGCGTGACTACGCCTGAAACTGGCGTGGTCACGCCAGTGTCTTGGTGCGGCTACGTTGCATTAATGAATTAATTACGCTGTGTTCTTTGTCTTGAGCACGATTTGTGGTCACTTTGGCGTGACGATGCCATAATTGGACATGCCGGTTCAAATTTCTGGTTTCATGCCCTCGGCGCGCAACGGAGGTTTTGGACGAGTTTCCTTGGCCTCAGAAGGTCCTTAATGAATGGGAAATGAGCCCTAACCATTATAGAAGGCCTATGAACATGACATAACATTGGAGTAACCCTTCAAAATGACCGTCATTGTTGGACGACACAAAGTAGCCTGAAACCCTAACTCTCACCCGATAGTGCCCGTGGGAGAACTATGTTGCTCCAACTGGTCAGAGATGAGTCCAAATCGATGGAATAAGGTCTTTGAACATCGAGGCAAGTGTCAAACATGTCCTGAGTCATAACCAACCCCATGTCATGGTGAATATTACAAGGGTAGGGCAAAATCAGTACTGGTCTTGATTTCGTGTTCATGTCACGTACTAGGAAATTCAGTAGGATGTCTTGGGTGACATGAAGCTAGGCATAGTCCCGTATCCTCAGATGGACATCCTGCTCATATGAAATCGAAAATTAATGCCAATAGGAAGTTGGCTTGAGTTTAATATGTAATGACCTTGCATATTCATTGTTATGAGATCGACCAAGGTTTGGGTCTTACATCCTTGGAAAGGCTTAGAAATTAAGCTTGATTGACATGTTGACTAATATGGGTGTTTTCTTGGGGGTATTTTATGATGGTTTGGTCTTGGAAGGTACATTTTGATAATTTATTATTCTTGGGAAAATACTATAGTCATCTTGGATCACTCAAGGATTTATTGGTACTTTCAGGTTTATGGTCATTTGAAAGCTCATTGTGTACTTGCCCACTTTTTAATGTATAATGAGCTTTTTGAGGTAGCGGCACAACCATTTTTTGTGTAATAACAAAATAGCATGAATATTATACCTTCAATTTATTTTTTATTATGGTTACCTAGGTTGCTCATAAAGGTTCTTAGCATTTAAATGCCCTTTTAAAGTGATTGAGTGCTATAACATGCTTATCGTAGCAACCTTATACATTAAATGCTTTGTTAGGCTTCCAAATTAGGCGCTTTGGGTAAATCTAGAAATGACTAAATCTTGAAATATCGTTTAGATGTCAAATATAAATTTCTTGTTTTGGGGAACTTTTCTTCTTTTTCTACGAGTTTGAAGTTAAATTAGAGTATATTTGCTATTTAAATCATAAAATATATGTCCAAGATATGATTACATATATATTTTTTTCTCAAGTCGTCCTTTTGGCTAATTTTAAAGGTCACTGCAAGGTATTTTTTATTTAATTTATATTTTTGGAGTCAACTAAACATTATGAATGACCTGATAATAAGCACAAGATCATAGTCATTGTCCTTTATTCATGTTTCAATGCTGGTGGGTTGAAATGTTGAATCAAGTGATGCTATCCAGGTGGGACAAAAATACCAAGATGCATGGCTTATATTTCAATTTTTTGATGGTCAAGAAAAATGGGACCATGAGGTCTTCATTGATTAGTTATTATTATTATTATTACTAATATTATTTTATTCATACACCATAAGCAAAACTCTAATCAACATCTTCCTTTCTTCTTCGCATCTATAGCTGGTCATTAAACTAAAAGTATCTTCCCAAGGGCTTTCTCCTTGCCAATGGTTAAGGAACAATAGGGATGTGTAGTTTTTTTTTTTGTGAATGATTTGAGTAATTGAACCAGCTGATGTTCGTTAGGGCTGCTAAGCGATTATCATGAGTGTTATCTAACAATGGTTTGAGAACCATTACTAGATTTTTGTCAAATGTAGCCGTTGATAAGAAAAAAATCACTTTCTGTTTCAGACAATGATCAATGGATGGAGGAGAAATTTCATATTACACCAAAGATTGATGACAAAGAGGTGATCTTCATGTTGTCGTGACCAAAGATAAAAAACTCTTTTGTCTTTGAGCTTACCAGACTAAACATCAATGTCTCTTTGATTATTTAAGCAACAATCCTTCATCTTTTTCCAAGTAGTTGTCACTCTCCTTCTAATAGCATCCGGTGCCTTCTTTTTGTTTTCCGTGATTCCATTTGCTGTAGAAACGATGACTATTATAGAAGCAGCTAGGTTCTCCTTAGAGGTATAAAGAAGGGGCTTTATTGAGGAGGTGGGGATGCGATCGTGTTTTGATGTGGGCATTGACGTGTGGTTTGCTGTCATTTTTAGAGGGACTATTATAGAGAATCTGCGCTTTGAGTAAAGCATTGTTGTTGGTTTTCCTATGATCTCTCGGTAACATGGATAGGAGGGAATGAGACATGAGCACCTTGTAATGGGAACCGAGGAGCATCTTGAGCTGCAGGATTAATAGGATGAGATTCAAGAGGATGCAAAACCAACTAACGTGATCAGTTATTGCTTGACTAGTGTTTAAAGATTAGCACCAATTCTTGCGACATGTTTGGGATTGTAAAGGCATGCGTGTTCCTCATGCGTGCAATGTGGTCAGCGAGCGGGGAAAGGAGCTTAGTGCGAGGCTGTGAGCACCTATGATATTATGAATGGCGAGAGAGTTGAGATGAGGAAGGTTATATATATGCATATATAGATAGATATGTGTGTGTGTGGGTGTTTACATACATAGCACACAATTCTTATGTATTTATGCATCTCACATACATAGCACTAAAATTTATTGTATCACCTAACACATGGCACTAATATCACTTTTTCAAATTGAATTACATCATTTGATGCAGAGGTTTAAAACACCAAAGTGCGAAGTTTAGGTGAGAGGTANTTTGTATCACCCAACACATGGCTCTAATATCATTTTTTCAAATTGAATTACATCATTTGATGCAGAGGTTTAAAACACCAAAGTGCGAAGTTTAGGGGAGAGGTACATAAATACATGAGAATTGAGTGTGTGTGTGTATATATATATATATATATATATATTGAGCTGGATTCCTTACAACTTATTCAGATTCTTCAGTAAGAAATCTGGAGTCCATGGTTCCTGTATATCTGGATTAGAAAGATTATATTTATGGCTGCCTCAATCTGTCATTTCGAGCCACATTCTTAGGGAAGGTAATAGGCCCGCCAACTGGCTGGCTAAGGATGGTTGTCAGCATAGTTTATTGTCTGTTGCAAGTTTCTTTGCAAAAACTCAAGTGTTTTGCTCAATGGGGACTCTTTGGATATTCCCCATATTAGATGTAAACTAAAACTTTACTTAATATGTTTCCCATTTTTTGGTTATATATATATATATAT
>JXCR01102357.1:36721-54275 GCA_002079205.1 Phalaenopsis hybrid cultivar
TATATATATATATATATGTATGTATGTATGTATATATGTATGTATGTATGTATATATGTATGTATGTATGTATATTATTCTATTAAGTCCTAAATGGTGGACTCAGCACGTCTAATTTATATACCAAATATGTTGCACATGTCTACCATTGAAATCTAAATCATTGTTGCTCAGCGCATTCATTTCATCTTAGAGGGGCCATTGCACCATTATAATGATTGTATATTGTTGGATTTTAGAGAATTGAGCGGAATCATATTATTGATATCAAAAGGTGTAGATATACATGATACCAGTTATAAAATGGGAATGACAACATGCAAATTTCTAGGATTAAATTAATTCATAATAACTATCTAGAGATAAGAAGAAAGCCATAAATAAAGAAATATATATATATATATACACACACACACACACACACACACACACACATACACACACAGACATAGTCATAGACAAACGCACACATACATACAGCCTCTTTTGAAATCAACAACAATTATATGATTTTTTCTTCATACTGCAAGTTCTTTATATGACCAGAAGTAGCGGACCTTTTCCAGCTGGTGTTATTCTGCATTCTTTCATGGGTTCTGCTGAGATGGTGCCAGCTTTCACTAAGCTTGGTTCTTATTTCTCCTTCTCTGGTTTTTTAACATCAATGAAATCTGAGAAAGCTAAGAAAATGCTCAAATCGGTGAGTAATCTTCTATGCTATTTAATTATTAAGATTTTACTATTTAATCTGTAAATAATTCAGATTCTGAATGATTGATCTGTTAGGTGCCAATTGAAAGGATTCTATTTGAATCAGATGCACCAGATGCATTGCCCAAGTCAAACATAGATTATTCATCACTTCTGGTGGAAAACTCTATAGCACACGGTCATCAAAGCCATCGTCCAAAGGAGGAACTGAATCATCCAGCTAATATTCAAATTGTAAGTGTTAATACTTTTGATTTATTATTTTTTTTTGGGAAATTTTCTTAATAGCTTTAAAAAGTTGTTTTGTGTAAATTAAAAATTAAGAATTGGTGAAGCACTTCAAAAAATGAAAAGAGAAAGATCTAGGAAAATCCCAATAATTCTGATGAATAAAAATGAATGAAATTTACACAAGTAACACACAATTCTGATGTATTTACATACCTACACCTAAACTTTGATATTTACGTACATGACGATGTTGCCCAGTAGCTAAGATAACCTAATCAATTAAGTTGGTTTAATGAACTTGCCATCTTTATGCTGTTTCTGTTTGTGCATTGCACCCCTAAGTTATTCAAGGAAACTAATTATCTTATTTAAGTTCTTGGACTATATTAAATTTTTTGTGTTGACTTGATTTGAAGTATTGGATTTGCTGCTTTTTTTTGCGAGTTGCTGATAGGGCTGGGGTTTGTAATTCTCTTTTTCAGATCGTCTTAATGTGGAACTTGGCACTCAGATGTTGAAATCAAGCAGACTTCTGGGCTAGGAAGCTCGGTAAATTAAGTTGTGGTTTATGAGCATTAGGACTTACAAGAGGCCTATTGGACAATAGACTTGTATCCTTAGATTTGACGGGAATTCAATGTAGGCCGTGCTGCTTTAGCTTTTTAGAGTGACCAATAAAGTTAGGTATTATAATTTTCTTCTATAAATAAGTTGATCGATTTAATTGATACATACAATCTCTGCTAAGGAAAGCTTATAATTGCATTGTAGCTTTGAAAGAGTGCTGACTTCAGCATTTATGATGAGGTAATCGCTCATCAGGACCCATAGATCTACCCTGCCAGACTTGAGATGGTAGTGGCCTACTGGCAGGTGATGACAGCCGGGTGGCAGCAAGCTACTCGTTACACAAAGTAATCAATGGTGGTGATGCGGAATTCGGAGGGGGGGAGGGGTTTACAGCTGTAATGGTTGGACCAGTGGTGGCCTACTGGCAAGTGGCGATGGGCAGGCGGTGGCAAGTAACTCTTTACACAAAGTAATGTATTTGGAATTCACTCAAATCCAGCGAATTTTAAATACATTAAAAATCAAATTGGAGAATAAATTGCAAATTTATTATAATTTTATGTTATATTTGGAATTCATCTGACCAAACAATCAAAAATCCGAAAAATGCTGCAAAAAGAAAACAATTCTTTTCTTTTGTAGTGAACGAAGCAACACTTGACTAAATCAAAAATATTTAGTGTGTTGGTTTGCCTTCATCCATTTTTAAAATGCTAGTATTCAATTGCTTAAGAATTAAGCTTGAAGAGCAGACATCTTACCTTGATACCAGAGTTGATCCAAACCACAACAGGAAAAACATATCTTATTATCGAAAATAAATAAGTGGTTACAATTAACGCACTAGAAAAGGAAATTACAACACAAACTCACGCTAGGCCTCGACCCATGGGTGGTAGAGATCGGTTAGGTAGTTGGGGAGCAAAGGTAGATGGCTGAAATGGGGTTGTAGGTGGTTGGGACAGCCAAAGGAGGGGCTGGAACTGCATTGGTAGCGGAGCAGAATGCTAGGACACCAAGGGCAGCAGATGAGGTGGTGAGCAATGGGACGGGGCGCTGTAGGAAAGGCTGGAACAGCTATTGGACAACAGTAAAAGAACAGATTTACTGTTTTCTGGAGAACAACAGCGAAAGGACGAAGCGAGGAGGCTGCTTGGCAAGTGTTTGAGATGGGGGCAGGCTGGAGTGGGAAGAATGCAGTGAAAAACAGCAAAAGCTGCTGTCCTGGGGTCGGCTGCAGCAGCGAAGAACAATGTGGAGTGGCGAAGTGTGATGAGAAAATGATAAGTTACCACCTGAAAACAAAGATATAGTCTAAGTGCCACTTGAAACCCTATGATATAGCCCTTGAAGGGAAAAAAAGACGTCGGTGGCTGTCCCGATACAAACCACACCAAAAATTAACATCCAAATCCTAATATAATACATACATAGGAAATGTCTAAAAAGGAATGAAGGACAATAAGAAAGAAAACATAATAAAGGAAAACAAGATTATTTTGACTCTTTTCGCGATATAATCTTTTGTGGTACTGTAGCAACAATAATATGATGATATGTTTTGTGGTAGGCTCCCGCGTCAATCTTTTGGGGTTGGGGGATCTTTTACTTCATTCGTTGAAGCCTCTAATTTCTTGTTGGACAAAGTTAGATCTGCGACGTTAAAGGTAACATAGATATTGTAATTCTCTGGTGGGTTGATCATGTAGGTATTGTCATCCCACAACACGTCTTGATAGGATAAATATGTATCCTCTCTTGGCACATCGAGCTGGAGCTGCATATAAATATAGGTTCTCACAATGTAAGTCTTGGGCCCTTAAGTATGAAACCTTTTTCTTCCACTTATGGTACTCAGCGGAGTGTAGTTGATAAACTAATATGTGAGGAGAAATTAACTATGGGGTGAAATTTGTGACTAGCTGCACCACTCTCACTTGCAACCACTTAGGAGAGACCTCTTCTCCACTAATAGAAACTAGATCCCATTGACTCCATCAAACTCTTAAGACAAATTTCAAGGCTAGGTTTCATCTTATATGTCTGGTCATTTGATGATAGGTACCAAGCTGAAATGAATCTAACACCTGAATAACTCTGTCATCTTCCATACATGACACAAAAGAGTCCCATCTCCAATTTGCTGGACCCCTTCCTCAGTAGGAGATTCCATCAAATTCTTAAGACAAGTTTCAAGGCTAGGTTTCATCCATTATGTCTGGACATTTGATGATAGGTACCATGCTGAACTGAATCTAACACCTGAATAACTCTGTCATCTTCCATACATGACACAAAAGAGTCCCATCTCCAATGTGCTTGACCTTCCTCAGTAGGGGCAACTCAGGAATGAGTCTATATATCTGAATGCTCTGGATTTCTCTTATATGGGGTTGTCATGCCTCTGATGCCAGTTCCTTGAACTTAAGACTGCCTTGGACACTCAATGTGACATTGGTTGGAGTCTCTCCCACGGGCTCAGTTGGAACTATGTGCATTTTATCCTTCTCACCTGGAAGCTAGTTAGTGTCCTCAATGTCTTTAGTGTTGATTATGTCATTACCCAATTTTTAAAAAACTCCCTAGTCAGTGAAAGAGATCACCCTTGGTAGTTCAGACTGATTTAATGTGCCCAAATCCATGGCTTATGAGTAGTAATGTGGAACTTATCACTCAGATGCTAAAATCAAGCAGACTTCTGGGCTAGGAAGCTCGGTAAATTAAGTTGTGATTTATGAGTATTAGGACTTACAACTCTAAGAGGCTCATCGGACATGGACTTATAACCTTAGATTTCAGGTAAATTCATTGTGGACCTTGCGGCTTTAACTTTAGATTGACCTATAAAGCTAGCTATTATAATATTTTTCTATAGATAAGTTGATCGATCTAATTGATACTTCCAATCTCTGCTTAGAAAATATTATAATTGCGTTGTAGCTTTGAAAGAGTGCCGACTTCAGTGTTTATGTAAAGGTAATCACTCATCAGGACCCTTGGATCGAGTGGGTACCAACACTGCCAGTCTCGAGATGGTGGNTCAGAGGGCAGCGAGAGTGGAAGACTCCCAGTACCAAGATAGTGTTGAGTCCACACCGTTGATCACACCACAATTGGGGCTAATGGAGGCCTACCGCAAGCTGGAGAATGCGCTCTCCCAATAGATCTGTGATGCTGAGCCACTAAAGAANTTAGGGTGGGAGGGAGGGAGGGAGGGAGGGGGCGCAGTTGTAACGGTGCAACTGGTGGTGGCCTCCTGGCAATGGCGAGTAACTCTTTATGCAAAGCAATTTGAAATTAACTCAAATCCAACAAATTCCAAATATATTAAAAACAAACTTGCATTGAATTCCAATTGTATTATAATTTTATGTTATATTTGGAATTAATTTTACCAAACAGTCAGATTTTTGAAACTTGTGCAAAATGAAAACAGCGCATTCTTTTTGTAGCAAACACCAAACAGCCCTAGACCAAATTAAAAACATTCAGTGTGTTGGTATGCCTTTATTCATTATTAAAATTTTAGTATTTAATTGCTTAAGATTCAAGCTTCAAGAGAAGACATCCAACCTTGTCATCCAACTAAAGCCCATAATGTCACAAAGATATCACATATTCCCACATCTTTAATTTGTAGATGACTTTTAACTTTTATTGCACTGCTCTTTGAGTTCTTCCCCTCAATCATCTTCTTTAAAACCTTCGCTCTTGTTATCCAAAGCCATGGCGATTGCCTCACTTTCTAAATTGAAAACCCAATGTCGTTGATCATTGGTCCAACTGGTTTGTGAAGTCCACTCTTTGACTGTTGACCATTGGGTCAACTGGTTTCTTCTCCTTTCATTGATCCTTGGACCGAACCAGTAAGTGATTACTTTTTCTCATGGACTACACATGATTAGAAGTTTTGATTGTGATGCTTGAACTTTTGTTGGATGATTGTTGACCTTTCAAGACCAGTCTTTGACTATTGGCCTTTAAATACATTTAAGCCCCATCACAACTAATTAGACCGGAAAAAAACCAATAAACCTGCTAATCAAAACTCGGATTTACCAATGGATGTGTGCTCAACCTTACCTACATTTGGGTTAGCCTTTAAGCTAATAAACCCATCAACCAGATCAAATCCACTAATCAAGAAGATGTATTTTGGAATAACTTTTTCTTCTATGATTATTATTGGGCTTTGAAGTGAATAAATGCATAATTAATCAATTATAATTACCTCAAATAAATTTAATAATATTTAAACTCATCTTGATCGAATTTAGGCAAGATGCTCTAACCCAAATTTTTTTCATTTGAAGCTGATTAGTTGTGAAATATTTGCATCCCATTGTGTATGTATATGGTTAGATTGGACTAGGTGCATCTTTTTTTTTTTGGGTTTATAATTAGAACTTTTTTAGTGCATTTCAAAATCTATTTATTATTATTATTATTATGATTGTTATTATGAGGCATTTACATAATTACCACCCAATTCTTATGTATTTACACATCTAACTTCTAAATTTTGTTTTTTACATTTATACCACTTAAATATTTCATATCACATAAAAAGTATTATTATTTTGATATTTAAAGATTGAAATACAGCTTTTCATGCATAGATAATAAATTTAAGTATTAGATATGTATATACATAATAATCGAGTGGAATGTATGTAAATCTTCCTATTATTATAAATTGAAGCGTTAGCGTGCATCAAAAATATGTCCGCATGAATCTTGAGGAAATCCTACAGGTCTCGTTTATGAACATCAAAGGACTGTATTGTGATAGTCAATTGATGAAAACACCAAACATCGTTTCCTTCGGTCGGAACTCTTAGCCGATCAAATGGAAGCACAATCATATGAGGAAATAGAAGGAACCCAATACAAGGGACAATCGTTTATGATAAGCTCCATCAGTCAATTCTTGAACTCCTTACAAAAATTGCCAAAGGGAACCTCATGAAATGTCTTTCTGATCCTTTGAGAATGTTTATTTTCCAAGATGAGCTGCCCGTTATATTACGATGGTGCTCCCTCTGCCTGAGGGCCCATATTCATCCTAACACGAAGAGAGCCTCTACTTAGGATTTTCTTTAGAGGGCTAACCAACAACTTTGGCCAACCAAATGTCTGTCGACCAACCAAAACTTTCAAGCGACCGAACGATAAGATTACTAGTTCATTAGATGTCATTCCTCAAGCAGTTATGAATATGAAATGATGCTTTTATCGGATATGAAATATGAAAGGATGTCAGAGTCGGTTACAAGTATGAAAATGTGTCATAACAACTTGTAACATATCTATTAAAACATGGACAAACATGTTATTTTATAGTAGATACCTCTGAATTCTATAAATGGGGTCATTTCTACAATAAATGACTGTTGAATTTACTATATCAAAACTGTTGTATTATTGCACACACACACACACTGACACACGCACACTCTTTCTCTATTTCTCTCATTCATCATACGCTCTAAACCTTAGGTGTGATCCATATGACATATCTGGATTCGTTATCCTAAAAGATTCAGTGATCGTGGAATCATGCCATTAACAAAATGAGGAGCACATTAATGTGAAGGAACTCATCTGAGAGACACCACAAAAATGGACAACAAATCTAGGAACTTAGAGATCAAATGGCGTTGTCAGATAACGAAATTGACCTACATGCTACTCGAGGGAAGCACATAAGCTTCCCAGTAGCATGACCCTCGAGAAGAACTTGAACCCCAAGGCCACTGAGTGGCTCAGAGGGCAACAAGAGTGGAAGACTCCCAGTACCAAGATAGTGTTGAGTCCACACCGTTGATCACACCGCAATTGGAGCTAATGGAGGCCTACCGCAAGCTGGAGAATGCGCTCTCCCAATAGATCTGTGATGCTGAGCCACTAAAGAAATTTAAACTCCATCGGAATCATACAAGGGACAAATTGTCCAGCCGATCATATCGCTTCCTGCCTTCTCCAAATCTCCAACGCACTGAAGTGTCAGTTATTTTATACCACGCTAAGGGATTCAACCCTCAGGTGATTTAATGGCCTCCCAACAAGGGTAATCACCTCCTTCAATGAATTCAAGAAGATTGTCACGACACAATTCACTAATGCCCAGAAGTCTCGTAAGAACTCTTAAGCCCTGTGACACGTCAAGCAAGAATCGAATGAGAACCTTCGTTCATATGTCGCTTGGTTGCAGTGCAATTTGGCATCAAAATGACACTCGAGGAACTGGAGTACCCTAAACAGCGGTTGATAACAACTTTAAGACGTCTGATCAACCAATAATATAATGGTTAGTCTCTCAAAACTTTCGCCTCATAAACTTGAGTCTTCAAGTTTTGGTCAGATGAAAGTCTGGAGGTGATTCCATGCTCTTTAGCAACAAAGCTCTGCGAAGGGTATTATGACAATCACCCTATGAAAGAATATCGCCGACTATCTCCCTACGAGGGATAGTGCGACCGAATGTAAATGTGGGTCTAATCAAACAACCAAGGCTCAGGTTAACGCTTGAGTTAATAGTTGACACCCTAAAATAAACTGACAGCGACACATATCGTCCGAGCGGTTGAGAAAAATATAAAATGATCGACAACGGCGTCACGATGTCCGATCGGCATTCACGCATTGAAGGTCGATCCTCAACGATCAAGCAATAAAAAGTATTCCTCAAACTAAAGCCGGGCGAAACGCTTGAGATGGTTTTGTGCCCAATAACGACAAGCACCGGAGGGTGGGGGGTTACTGTATAAATCATCCCAACAGTTAGGTCTTGACAGTCGACATCATTTGAGCCAGTGACATGACCGAACGAGGGGGATAAGCACGTTATAAGACTTGAGCTGGACGAATAACATATCAAAATCGACTAAAAAGTGTTGTGAATAATGCAACATGTCATAATCGAGCAAAACAGGTAAATAAACAAAAAATGAATAACACAGGTAAAAGTTGACCGAATGTCGTTTTTCATTGATATAATTTTGTTTGGTTACATATTTTTTCTTTTTGAATAGAATTTTTCTATTACAATGATTTGGTTGCATGTAAAAAAAGAGAAGAATTTTTTCCAAGTCTAGGACTCTTAAGGCCCGAGTGTTGTACAATTTATCACCCACCATATTGTATCCCTCAGACTTCTCTTTGCGAGTTGATGCTACTGGAATGATGAAATGTGTTTTGAACTCATTCTAGATCAGAGTATTTTGGTTCGACCATTCGAACGCTGTCAATTGGTCGAGATGACTACCTTAGTACCTGCCTTCAGATGTGTGACATTAGTATCAAAAAATTCTTCGGGTGTCTTTATATTTGCCACCTGCTCCGTTAGTTCCACATTCTCCTTCTTAATGATATATACCCACTCCGACTCAATTTCCAGCTTTGTCTCAGCCTCCTCTAGCCGAGCCTCAGCTAAGACTGCCCAATCCTCATTTGGTCTTGCACGCTTCTTGGATTCTCTCTCTTTCATCTCTGCTTTCAAAGGCCTATCTCTCACTTCAAGGTAGAGAGAGGACATGTGATGCGTGCGCGAGTCCAATCAGTTTGTACTATTTGATCAATTGGCATAGGTCTCTAAATCGGAGGTTGTTCAACAACTTCTGTAAGCCCTCCAACTAAAGCTCATTCGTCGTTGGAGCTTGAAGGAACCTGTCCCTCAACACATATTAAGGTGAAATTGGAGTTTGAGCTGAGGAAGACCTTTGACTGCTCCTTCTGCAGTAGCCCTTATCTCTTTTCTCTTTTTTCTTTGGAGGCAAGGTGAGAGAAGAATCAGAGTCTACGATCGGAGCCTTGCCCTTCCTCCGACGTACTTCCTCTTCGGAGACAACCGACCAATGCTCTGGAGCAAACTCAAGCTCAACCTCCTATTTTCCGTTTAGGCTTTTCTCCATGTTCTCCACTTCCTCCTATTCCGCTAATTCACGTGGCGACTGAGGAGAAAGCCGGCCGACATCCCTTCTTTCAGATAGTGGGATAAAACCCGAGGAAGATGGTCAAGGAGCTTCTTATGTCAATGGCTGCTTCGATGACCCCTCAACATATCCAATAACACTGGGAGTCTGCTCATCTTCTTGGTGACACCACGTCGAAGTTTCTAAGTTCGTTAAAGTTAGTTTTTGTTCGATCAAGATTAACTTTCTGGCGACAATATTTTGATAACTATTGTTGTATCAGAAATAGAGTGAATAAGTTCCGAAACTGGGATAGTTCTGACCGCCGGTTTGTCCTCTTCCTCGACCTCTTCCCTCACGACTCTGGGAATGCTAGCCTTTCTTTTCCTCAGTCCTTTCTGTGAAAGCTGAGAAATCTTCTCGATTCGCCTTCTCTTCTCTGCCTCATCCGAAGCAGGCCACAACTCTGGGGTCATGGCACAAAACCTTGCGGGTTCAACAACTGGGTCACTGTCATAGGTTTAGAATACTAAATAACTGACATGTGTTTACCCACAACAGTCTATACATGTTCCAAGACCTGGGGTAGAACTCCCTTCTTCTTGTATGGCTCTCCAGTTGGTTCTGTAGCGATCCCCCATTCTTCACAGATATCACGGAGGAACCAAAATTTCAATCCTTGATCTTGTTCTCTAGATTGACCAGATGGAACTTCTGAATCGTTCCAATAATGTTGCAACCGTTGTGCTCCACCTTGAAAGAGAACATGTATGAAAACAACTCCCTAGATCATGGGATCTCCATCCACCGCAAGTAGATTACAAAGGTTATCATGACCACAATTGAATTTGACTTTATTTGTACAGGGATGACTTCGTAGTGGTGGAGGATTGATCAAATCTCATGCAAGAAGGGCAGTCGAAGCCTCCACCGAAATTGGAGCCAGTAAAAGAACAGATCTTCGCCAGAGTCATTGGTCACCCTCACCTCCGACTCTACTGCCTCCAGTAATATACTTGTGTTATATACACATGTATCTTCGAGTAGCTCTGCATCAAACGACGTCAGGGAAGATCTCTCGCACCGAACCAAAGAGTTATAAAGAATACTTAGAAGCCATGCAAATCGCTGAAGGTAAACCGATTTAAAGGAGAGATAGGAAATGACCGAAGGGAAGTGAAAGGAAGATTTGAAAAGCGTAGAACCCTTTTCTCCTTTGACCATTATATACAAGGTATTAAGAGAATTCGAAACACTCCAAATCCGTACCTCGATCTCCGAAAATTCACATAAAATCAACGCAAAATTTGAGAGAGGAAATGACAAGATTTTGAAAATTTGTAATATTAAATTTTTATTTATTCATAATAGAAAATATTTTATACTAGGGTTTTTGGTCACCTCAGCCGATACAAGACCAAGACTCACTAGACTTTGATACAGGCTCACCCCTCAAACTAAAACCTCTCAACACTATCTTCCTCTGCCTTAACCTGGAAGATCAAACAAGTTGCCTGTACCTCTGTCAACTTCAACTAAAGAATCGCCATGTTCGCCCTGAGAGCAACTAATTCGACCATGTATTCCCGACGAAGGGTTGCTAGGTCTATTATGATAACCTCCCTCTGCAAGCCAGCTTCCGGAGCGAAGGAGTCCACCATTCATCCATTTAGTGAGCCAACAATGCTGATGGCTCTCACCTACTGTCGCTCCCTCTCTCAACTTCCTAAGGATTAGACAATCAAGCCGGAGCTGGCGGTCCTTCGGCCGCCTTTGGAATCATAANCCATTCGTCATTGGAGCTTGCAGGAACCTGTCCCTCAGCACATATATTAAGGTGGAATTGGAGTTTGACCTGAGGAAGACCTTTGAATGCTCCATTTGCAGTAGCCCTCATCTCCTTTCTCTTTTTTCTTTGGAGGCAAGGTGAGAGAAGAATCAGAGTCTACGACCGGAGCCTTGACCTTCCTCCGACGTACTTCCTCTTCGGAGACGACCGACCAATGCTCTGGAGCAAACTCCTTCTACAAGCCAGCTTTCCGGGCGAAGGAGTCCACCATTCATCCATTCGGTGAGCCAACAACGCTGGTGGCCCTCACCGAGTGTCACTCTCTCTCTCAACTTTTTAAGGATTCGACAAACAAGCCGGAGCTAACAGTTCTTCGGCCGCCTTTGGAATCACAAAATGGCTGACTCCCATCACGATGAGTTGATGATCTGCACGATCTCATCTGTAAGAATAATCAAATGTTAGAAAAAACAACAAATCTAATCAATCAAAGAGAGTCGAGGTTTTTCTACTCTACTTTAGATGATTGAAAGCTCTAACCAATAATCAGTTGGAAAACCGTCCGGCTGGTTTCACTGATCGTAGGAAAGGCAATTGTAACCCCATGTTGATGGACCTGGGTCTCTTCGACCATCTGGACTGGTTGTTGAGCCGATCGTTCACAGATCGATGCAGGGGCAAGGATCGTCACACCAGTGGGGGGCACGTCTGCCTTGCTTCCCATTTCACGATGGAGCGACATCGAGTCAAATGACTCAGCCGCTTCTTCCAATTCCTCCACTTTTGTTCNAGAGTTTTTCTACTCTACTTTAGATGATCGAAAACTCTAACCAATAATCGGTTGGAAAACTGTTCGGCTGGTCTCACTGATCGAAGGAAAGGCAATTGTAACCCATGCTGATGGACCTGGGTTTCTTCGACCATCTAGACTGATTGTTGAGCCGATTGTTCACAGATCGATGCAGGGGCAAGGATCGTCACACCAGTGGGGGGCACGCCCGCCTTGTTTCCCATTTCACGATGGAGCGACATCGAGTCAAATGACTCAGCCGCTTCTTCCAATTCCTCCACTTTTGTTCTTATGGGCCATTTTTTTGACTCACTTTTCTCCCTCTGGTCGGCTCCCTCCTTCCAGTATCTTTGTGCTGACCAGCCAGCCTTCTCACTCCGGCTTCTTTTTTAATACTGGCCGGCCCTCATCGTTTGGTTTCTTCTTTGCCACAGGTCGGCTACCCTGCGATTTCCTTTTCTCCTCTAAAACCTTATAAGGATGAAATTTTTTAGTTAAAATTCCAAAGGCCTTCACCATGGCCGTCTCATTTACCTCAACAGAAGTCTTCTTGCTACTCGCCATTAGAATCTCTCCTGTTAACAACCGACTGAAGGGCAGAAAACCGAGAAAAAAATGGAGAAGTGCTGATCCCAAATTATTTATAGGGACCGCGAGCATTATAATCCAAGAAATTCACTTCTTAAAGTAGTTATTACACAACAAATAAGTCAATTTTTTCATTTAATTTTCTAATTCATATCGCAATTTTCTCAAAAATATGTCAGCACGAAGCTTGAGGAAATCCAATGAGTATTGTTTATGAATATCAAAGGACAGTGTATCAGATAGTCAAATTGTTATGAATATGAAACAACACTAATATTAGTTATGGATATGAAATGATGCCAGAGTCGGTTACAAATATGAAAATATTACATAATAATTTATAACATCCTTTATTAAAATGGGGGCAAACTGTAATTTTACACTAGATACTCCTGAAATCTATAGATAGTATAGAAAATGAACTACTGAGTTTACTCTATCAAAACTCTTGCATTACTGCTTGCACACACACACTCTCTATTTTTATTTCTCTCATCCGTTCTATGCTCTATATCTTGAGGGTGATCCACATGGCATACCTGGATTTAAAAGTTAGATACATAAATGTTACAAGTAAAATTTAGATGTTAGTTATGTAAATACATATGAACCGGGTGGTATATAATTGCAAACGCCCTGTATTGTTTCATTTCATTAAAATCAAACAACATGTTGCTGCAGGTGTTGAATCATGTTACCCAATTGCTTGACGTTTCCAAGGAAGAACTTGCAGCAGCAAGCTATCAGAATGCCCTTCACCTGTTCTCTTACCCAGGTTCCAAGCTCCTCGGAGAAATTTAAAACCTCCTACCTGTAAGTGCCTGCAACGCTGGTTAATTAATCTGTAATTTATGGCCAAAAAATAAAATTTGTTTTAAATAATCAAGGGTTTCTCCTCTCCTCACCATCATATTTTATGATAGGGTCAGTATGGTATATGCATTTTGATGTCCGTTTAATGGCCATAAACTGTTCTGTATTTAATAATCTGCAAACATATTTAATAATATACTATTTATGAATTATACCTAAATATTGCTTATTTATGATAATATCAAAGAAGACGTCAAAAATGTCAATTTCTGTTTTCAATGATTTCTGGAATTTCTAATGATTTGTTGGCATGATATGCAATTTTGATTTTTCTTATTTTGTTTTCAATTTTAAATATCTTAACATTTTTTGGCCATAGAAATAAAAAAAAAAATCTGTCGGATTCTTATTTTATAGATGAAGGAGATTTCGATATCTCACTCATTTATGTGAACAGTTTTTTTTTTTTTAAATTAAGAAGATTTATGTATATACAATTTAATTTCTATATATTTAGATGTTTAACAAGTAAATTTTAATTGGACAATTTCATACACTGATGGAAGTGGGGGTGATAAGGTAGGTGTTCATAACTATTACATTTTTACAAAACTGTTTCATGTCTTATATAATTTTAAAATTTATGGGAAATTACATACATTGCTCCTAATACTTGTGGATCTACTTATCTACACTTAAACTTTTATTTTTACACATAACAACGACTATTAAAATGTGATAATGAGTATTATTTTTCGTACGATGTTCATAAATATGAAAATTTAGGGCCCGTTTGGTGCTGGTTATGAGTGTGGAGGTATTTTTGAAAATGTCGTGCTATCGTTTGGATCACGTGTTTTGCCCGTTTGTTCGAAAGCGCAGTTTTATTTTTACACTAAATGCAGGCCGTGTGTCGAGCCTCGCAGTCGACCTGCGGGCTGCGTTTTAAGATAAACTGTTTATCCTGAAACACATAAATTGTCTCAAACACGCTTTTAAACTTGAGATAGATAAATATGAAAGATTTAAACCCTAAATAATAAATCTTAATTATTTTTAAATTTTTTTGAACGAGGTGAAAGTTTTAAATGTAAAAAATAGTCGTCATCTCTGTTTTTTTTTTTTTTTTTGATTTCATCATTGTACTTACATTCTACTCAAATTTTTATGTATTTATATTTCTAATATTTATATTATTTTTTAATATGTATAATCTCGTAATTTTTCTTTTTACATTAAAAATATTATTATTTTAATTTATACGATATAAGATATAGTTTTTCATGCACATATAAGTTGATATGCATTATATATACATTATCTTTTTAAAACACGAGAATATCTTTTTATTTTATTTAAATTAAAATTATACTATTTTTTGTATGATGTTCATTTTGGGGGGTCTAAGTATATAAAAAATCAATGTTTAGATGTTAGATATGTAAATATATAGAACTTGGGTGAAAAAAATCATTTAATTATATTTAAAATCATTTAATTAAAAATAGTGCAAAACTGTGGTTTTAATGAAAAAAAAAAATTCAATAATAAGATATTCTAACAATTGACAGCTGTCCTTCATCCCACATGTTTCACAACAAATATCCAGCGGAGCCTTGTGGTCAGACTTATCTGAAGATCTGACGGTCATGATCAAATTATCACTTTATCCTATTGTAGTCCACGGAGCATCCAAACACTATCCTTCGATCCATCTATCATCCACCCGTCTTCTTTGTGCTTCTTCCTTCTTCTCCGGCGACGAGATAAGGAGGGAGGTAGGGGGAGGGATAGAGAGGAGAATATTTTCCTAAGAAGATCCGATCATCTCCCAATCAACCAAAATGGCCGGATTCAGTGGTGATGAAACCGCTCCTTTCTTCGGCTTCCTCGGCGCCGCCGCTGCCCTTGTCTNAATTTTCCTAAGAAGATCCGATCATCTCCCAATCAGCCGAAATGGCCGGATTCAGTGGTGATGAAACCGCTCCTTTCTTCGGCTTCCTCGGCGCCGCCGCTGCCCTTGTCTTCTCTTGTAAACCCTAGCCTATCACTCTTCATCCTTTGGATATTTTCTCTAGATTTATTTCTTCGTTTGATCTTTCTTTCCGTGGCATGTATTCAGGCATGGGAGCTGCTTATGGAACGGCGAAGAGTGGTGTCGGCGTGGCTTCGATGGGGGTGATGAGACCTGAGCTCGTGATGAAGTCAATCNCTGATCTTTCTTTCCGTGGCATGTATTCAGGCATGGGAGCTGCTTACGGAACGGCGAAGAGTGGTGTCGGCGTGGCTTCGATGGGGGTGATGAGACCTGAGCTCGTGATGAAGTCAATCGTGCCGGTGGTTATGGCTGGAGTGCTAGGTATCTATGGCCTTATTATTGCTGTTATTATCAGCACGGGGATAAACCCTAAGGCGAAGTCTTACTACCTCTTTGATGGCTATGCGCATCTGTCATCTGGTTTGGCATGCGGCCTCGCTGGTCTTTCTGCCGGTATGGCTATCGGGATCGTGGGTGATGCCGGGGTTAGGTAATAGTGTTTTTTACTTTTGTTTTGGATTATTTATGACTACAAATTTACAAATTCATTAAATTTGAGCTTTAGGGTTTCAGATCTGTTGGGTTTATATTTTGTTTTGATGCNTGGGGTTAGGTAATAGTGTTTTTTACTTTTGTTTTGGATTATTTATGACCACAAATTTACAAATTCATTAAATTTGAGCTTTAGGGTTTCAGATCTGTTGGGTTTATATTTTGTTTTGATGCTGCTTGACATCTCGTTTTGGGTTTTACTTCATGATTAATTCTTTGGACTCACACATTCGAAATGTTCTGTTAAATTTATGGAGCTTTCACATCTCTGCATGGTTTTACTGAAGTTTGGATCTTTGAGGTTGAAATCATTTTTATGGAGGCATTTTCCTTCTTTTTCCTATTTTATACTTCGTAATGCTTTCCATGGGGCTTATAAAACTGTCCATCCTTACTCATCAAGTGCAAATCGTCCAAATAAAAATGATTTTGTAGAATTATGTCAGAAAAGTGATGAACGAGCCAATAAAGAAAATCAGAAAAATATACTGAATTTGATGCATTGACATAATTTTCTTTTATCGCCATAATAATGGTTAAAATTTTTTCTTTTTTATCCTCATAATAATGGTTAGAAACAAAAGCAAATTGAAGGATTAAAGGGCAATTTACCCTACCCAGCTCATTCAACGTTTATCTCTGTTTAACCACTTTTGGTCACTGTAACAACTCTCTTGTGATCATGCTCTAAGGGATACAAGTTGTCACCCCATAATATGAAGGAATATTTACATACGTACCACTTAATTCCCATGTAATTTCATATCTAATACGTTTACTTAAATTTTACACCTCACCTTACCCATGCATGAGAAGGTGTATTTCAATTTTAAAAAAGTTTAAATAGTGGCATTTTTTATGTAATATGAAAGATTTGGGTGGTATAAATTTAAGTAGTAAAGTTTAGGTCTTAGATATGTAAATACATAAGAAATGGGTGGAATGTATGTAAATGCGTCTGATATGACTTTTGTTTATGCACTGCAAGGGGTACTTTTGTGGTATGATTTTTTGATTAATTTACATTTTGAAAATATTATGCTAAGGTCTTGAAGCTTCCATAGCTTCCTTTTTTTTTTCTTTTTCTTTTTTAGCTGGGGTTTGTAAAACGGGGGATGAAATAATGTGTTTTTTTTTGTTGCAAAAACAATTACATACACTTGTTTGCAAATTTTAATTGTTCATGTTGCAATTTCTTTATAGAACATTTATACAATTTGTGCAATTGTATAAAATGATTAACTAGAGTTGGGTTTCCACAAATTTAACCACATTCTATTGTGATATCTTCGGCTTCACTTCTAACATGCACTACTACCAGTTTGCTATTTGATTTCTTTGAATCTCTCGGGTAACTCTCAAGTGATAATTTTACTTGAGTGTAAAATGTTCACAGTTTTTTTAGCTGCTACATGTCTACCTCATGCAAAATATAAAATTCGTCCTAGTTGAAAGTGTTGGACATGTGCATTGGTTTGAGCAAATTGATAGAGCATTATTTTTATTGTTTGTCGGTTGCTCTTGTTAATTTTTTTTTTTTTTTGGGGGGGGGGGGGGGG
>JXCR01102357.1:54300-96655 GCA_002079205.1 Phalaenopsis hybrid cultivar
GGGGGGGTGTGTAAAATTGCCTATGATGACTTTATTCCGGGTTTGGTTCTGTTTGGTTGAGTTGTGAATTCTGTAACTGTTTTTTAAGCTAATTTCGCTGTTGGTTCTCATTTTAGTGGTTCTATATTGGTTATGGCTATTGAGCCTTTAATTAGATTGTTTTTTAAATGAAAGTTTATGTTTGGTGTGTCATACCAACCAAGGGTTTCCATAGAAATTAGGGCAAACAAATATTTTATTTCTTCAAAACAAAACGACACAATCCGAAGGTGATCTCTTCCAAACCATAACCCTAATAACTATAATTCGAGAGATAGGGATTCTCTCTCAAACCCTAACCCTAACGACCAATTCTAGAGGAAGGCGTGTCGCCGAAGCCCTAGTTGTAAGAATCAAGACAAAAATATCTTCATCCCTCTTGACCCTAAGCTTATTAGCCCTATTTATACTCCACGATAATAACTAATACAATATAAAATTGCCCTTAGGCACCCGTGAATATTGTTCCCTTTTCAAAAAAACAACTTGTTCTCAAGGTGGGGAAAAAATGAAATCGTTGCTAGATCAAGCCATATGACTTTCACTCATTAACTTATTTGAGTCTGGCTCTCGTCGTCAACACTTGATTGAAACAATTGATGGATTGTTGACACTGCATGAGGACCGCGCCTAATTCATGGGTTAGCTTGAAGCATCAGCCTTTACAAGGTTGGTTCAAATTTGATAGCGCCCGCACNACCTTTACAATGAAAGGTTGGTTGAAATTTGATAGCGCCCGCACTAGTACACTCATCATGACATTCTCTAACTTCTTAGAGGTTTTGTTTTCCCCATTCTCCTATTGGAAGTTATTCTTCTTCATTTTCTTCATAAAAAAATCACACAATCGAATTACAACACTTCATGATTTTTCGGTAGTATTTAAAAGTATTAGAAATCCTCTCATTGTCTTAGGTAACGACCTCTCCAATTAAGTTGTCACTATCGATTGTTCCGCCGACACCAATGTCTTGAACATACTAGGGTCACCGCGAATCGTCCCCATCATGTGTTCCCTTTTGAATATTCTGTGGTGTCAAAATCGGACCTTTGTATACTCGTTGCTTTTCTCCACTACATTGTTCCCATAAATTACTTTTCAATTGTCTTTCACTCGGAAGACGACCGCAAAAAAAAAGCATTGAAACGGTTTGATGCAACCCTCTATTGATATGTTAACCATCGCGATTTTTTCCATTTTTAAATTCTAACTTAAATATCAAAGTTTGGGTGTGGGATTATGCTGCCAAATTTGAACATGAATGCATGTTGATTGTGAATAATTCTTATTTTAGCTCACAATAAGATGGTTCCAATAATGGAAGTCATTTGCCTTCTTCTGATAGAGGACCAATGATTAGATTTGTTGTGAATGTGGATGAAGATGAGAATACCAACTCAAACAATTCCTCCTCCAACTTTTGCAAAAGAACATAGAAATATAGTATGTTTAGATATTGCAAGATGTTTTTATGAGAATGAAATCTCTTTTAGTGTGATTCTCTTCATGGATCAATATGCTTCGTTTTGTTAGAAATTAGTGGCGAGGGCTACATCTTCCTAACATGTATGATATGCTAGCATGGATGCTGGATGATGAGGTTAAAACTACGACAGGAATGATAGATCAAGTGAAATGAAAAAGACATGGGCTGAGACTAGCTATTATTATAATGTCAGATGGCTGGTTTAGTATTAGAAAAAAAATATTATAAATTTTATTATTAACAACCCTTATGGAACGGTTTTTTTTTGAAATATGTTGATGCATCAACTTTTGTAGAAGATGCACAATTGCTATTGAAAATGCTTGATGTGGTTGTTGTAGAAGTTGGGAAAAGTGTAGTTGTTTAAGTTATTACAAATAATGCAAGTGCCTATAAAGCTGCTAAAGGGATGTTAATGGGAAAAAGAATGCATCTTTATTGGACTCATTGTATTGTCTTGATTTAGTACTTAAAAAATTGAGACAATTCTCACAACATAAACCCACTTTGCTTAAAAAAAGGCACCTTGGGTATTAAACTTGATGAAGAAATTCATAGATAAAGAATTTATCTGACTAGCAATTAGAAGATTTGTCATGACTTATCTGAATTTGCAAAGATTGAAAGAGCTACGACAATCTTTGGAGGCTACGTTAGCTTCTGAAGAATGGGATATAAGTACTTAGGCAAAAAAATTAGAAGGAGATCAAGTGAAGAAGATTTTTCTGAGATGATTCATTTTGGCTCAGTGTTAGTTATGCTCTGAAGACTACAACTCTTTTAGTGAAAGTATTACGAATGATTGATAGTGAGAGAGATTCCGCTATGAGACTTATTTATGAAGCTACAAGCAAAGCAAAGGAGGAGATAACAAAAGAATTAGGAGGACAAGAAGCAATTTATAAAGAAATATATGACATCGTTGACGACAAATTGGATCGTCAGCTTCATCAACATTTTCATATTGCTGCATATTTTTTGAAAACTCAATTTTATTTTGATAAAAACTTTCATGTGGATAAAAAATTTAAGATCAATTTATATGCATGCATGGATAGAATTGTCCCCGAGTCTAACTATCTTAAAGTCAATGATCATTTGAAGAATAGAATGTCAGGATTTAAAACATCTTAAAGCCTGCAACAATACATGCTCATCTGATAAATTTCATTTATCCGTAATTTAAATCTATGAGTTTATCATTTAAATATAAAATTACATCTTAATAAGTTAATATATATTGCTACTTTCCTCTGATCTTTTGTTTGAACATTCGTGAGCACAATTCGGATACGACTTGCTTGAACTGAAAGTATTTGATGTTAAGGTTCTTAGTTTTACTTGTTCATATTCAACATGCGAGCATAATTGGAGCATATTAAACCAACTTTAATAAAAGATAAGAAATTGATTGGCTCCAAATTGAATGAACAAGTTTGTTTAAGTTTAAGTTCAATAAAAAAATTGAAAGATAGACACTTTATGACAACATAGAAATGGTTGTGTTGAAATTGATCCTTTGACTATTGATGATATTACATCCGATGATGAATGGATAACGTATAAAAATGCTGAAGGATTTTAAGTTGAAGATGAATAAATGACTTTTAATGATGATAATGAATATATCAATTTTAACATTGAAAGGGATCAAAGAGATTTAATTTGGAGCAACTTCTATTCACAATCATTTAAAATAAAAAAACAAAATGGGGTTGGAGCTTTAAAAAAATCTAAAGGTATTTCCATAATTAATGTATAATTAATTACTTAGTTGTGTTATTAATTATATTGAATCCAATGTCAATTGATGTATGGAGTAAAATGAAAGATGTGGTAATGGAAGAAAATTTTAAAGATGATGATAACACAAAATTCGAGAAAGATAATTATGTATGTCAATTTTTAGGAAGATGATGAAAATGACGATGATACTGCTATGGATCCTATTTCTTGTGGCTATTTAAATTCTAAGTTTAATGTCCAACTCTTATTTAAACTTTTGCAATTTTGCTTTATATTTGGGATTAGGATATTTTTTTTAAGTGAACCAGGGAAGTTTATTGACATATTTAAATTTTAAGTTTAATGATCAAGAGTTGTGATTTGTCAAATGCATATTTATGAATTGTGTTTGAATTTGTGTTTATAATTTTTTTATTTTGAGGCTTGTGCCTCAATTTGCTTAATTTTATGAGTTGTGATTTGTCAAATGCATAATTTTTGAGGTTTTTGCCTTACCTCACAAAGAAAAAACGCTTTGATTCCCTATTTTACTTTTTAAAACTTTGGTTTGGAGTTAGGTATTCAGAGAATCAAGTCAAGAGGGACATTCCATGCATCCTTTAGTGAAATGTTGTATGTGCTAAACATAGATATCTCATTCACATCAGGGAATTGTATCTTCTTGTGTGAGCTCTTTGATATTGGAGACATTATTTGCTGCCTAAAGAATCTGTGTTATATTTTAATCATCAAAGTTGAGAATATTTTTTGTCTTAGAAGAATTTATGTCCTGAAAACTTTCATGTTTATTCCCGTCAGAAGAATCATATTAAGTATTGATTATTTCATGCATTTTTTTTTCATTTTATTAGTTATATCTGTTTTTGGAAACATGCTAGTGTTGCCAAATGCGAAACGAATATATTTGTGAAACGGTTGAAGTAGCTTCAATGGCAGAAAAAATAGAGAGAATCACTTATAGATGGTTAGACCATGTGATGACCCTATTAGGAGAGTGGATATTCTAGATTTGACTATGTTAAGAAAGGTTGAAGTAGTATACCTAAAAAACTTGACAATATTGTATAAACCAATGATCTTAGTTTTTTAGAATTAAATGAAACTATGACACTCAATAGCACCCAATGGAGAAAAAGAATTCATGTAGCGAGCCCCACTCAGTATGTTTAAGGCTTGTTTTTGTTGTTATTATTGGGAACATGCTAGTGTTGATTGCCAGAAATTTTCTATTGCATTTGCCGAGAAAGGTTGTTTTTCCTAGTTTTTTACTTTTTTTTTTTCCTTCTCCCAGCTTTTAGTTCATATCATCTTATGGTTATTGTGAATTTAACCTCTTTTCCGTTAATTCAATTTTCATGATACTTGCTTAAATTTGAATACATATGGAGTTGATCTTAAAATAATATAACATTTGTATAGAGTATGTGATCTGTTGTTGCGTTATTTATTTTCATTGACTCGTAGGCATTGGAATTTGGGCGATAGTATTGATTATTTAAATGGAGATTTTTGGATTTATGTGCTTGTTTTCTATAATAAGAAGAGATTTTTGGAATTATACCCTCTTATTATTATTATTTTTTTAATATGTTGGATATTATAGTTTACTAACATTTGATTGCTGGGTTTGTGGGCTTTTGGGATTTGTTGTTTCTGTTCATGGGATTTTTCTATCTATGATTATGAACCGTGGTTTAACTGCCTTGAAAATTTAACACTAAGCATAACTCCTCCGTTTATAGAGAGAATCATTTCCTTGTGTGGTTGTTGTGAAGCTGTGGGGAGTTTGTTTATTTTTTGTTTTTTCTACATAATTTGTTATTTATAAGTTTGGTGCTATTGATTTTAGTAAAAAAAAATTATGCATCAGAAATTTATTTTTGTGGAAATTAATTCATTGGCTTATTGTTCTTATTTGCTTTCCAATTCTTGTTGATATTGTCATATTTATTATTGTTCCATTTTCTGCTGAGCTTAAACTCCAGTATTGACTTGAGTGGCTCTCTTTTATTTTCTATTTTCTATTGCTTATTTTTCATATTTCATTCATGTTTTGTTTATATTTTGATATGAAACAGAACATGTACAGTCTAAATTTTTAAATCAAAATATAATATCGAATCAGCATTTGTTTTTTAAACATAGCCATTATATTATCTTCTTCAGAACATTTGGTGCTTTATGTTTTTTGTTTAAAAAAGAGTTTTTTTTTATTTATTTTTTATTACATTGATGGATGCGAGTGCACTAGAAATATAGTCCTTACAATATCTTGCAAACCTTCAGCTTATTTGCATCCCAGAGAATTTTTATTTTTTTTATTTTCCCATGCCGTAGAATATTTCTTCCAAGAGAAAACCCTGTGAAAAATGATAAAAATTATTTTTTGTACTGGTTTGTAACATTGTTTAAGTATAATAATGTCGGTTTTACATTACTCTGCATGCTATAGGTTACATATAAATAACAATGTTTACAGACTCTTGCCTATTTAACGTTAAACTTGAAGGTTCACATTGTTGATGTGATCCATAATAAGACTACCACATAAGAGTTATGCGTGATTTGAATCTTTTTCATTTTCAGGATGATTAAATTATTTACCAACTCATGTGAAAAACACAAAGTTGATTGAATAAGTATGCGTACAAGCTCTCTTTCAAAGAATTTAGTTTCACATGTGTTTCACCAATTAAAGTTGGGGGCATTTACATACATGGCACCCGATTCCTATATATTTACATCTAATACCTAAACCTTATCTTTTTTTTTTTTTTTTTTACGTTTATACAACCCAAAACTATCATCATTTTAATTTTATTTAAAAAAAAATGAAATACACGTTTGTCATTTGTAAGTAAAGTGGAATGTGTTACCTATAAAGATATGTAAATGCATCAGAATTAGGTGGTATTTATTGTTATTATTCCTAATAATAATAATATTTGTTTTCTTTTGTGTAAAAATAAATTTGCAGAGCCAATGCGCAGCAGCCGAAGCTGTTCGTGGGGATGATACTGATACTGATATTTGCCGAGGCGTTGGCGCTCTATGGATTGATAGTTGGCATAATTCTGTCGTCTAGGGCTGGCCAATCTAGGGCTGATTAAAATTCTTGCTCTTCTTTGGTAATCACTATAGCTTCCAGCATTTGAACCGGGCCTTGTGTTTCTATTTAGGAACCACTTTTATATTCAGAACGTTTTAATAAGATCTTCTGCTAGTCGATTGCTACAGACTGTATTTATTACATACATATATATATATATATATATTTTAACGATTTTGAGTGCTTATATCGTGCAGTTTTTTCCTATTATTTATTTACCTTGATGTTAAGATTTTGCTGTCGTTTAGGGTTTAAAATTATAGTCAAATCTGTTTGAATAAAATGTTTTGGAATTATTTTCATAGAAGAATAACATGAAACAGCTCCCATGCTTTTAGGTATCTAGTACCTAATCTTTTATATTATGTCAATACTCTTGTCTTTGCATTAGAAGGTTTTTTTTTTTTTATTTGACAAGGAAGATTTGATTGTTCGAAATGTAAAAACAAAGTTAGATTCGTAAATTCTTATGAATTGTTTGGCATGTACATGACCCCCACTCTTCAAGCTATTCGTTGAAAGAGAGCTGCGATCTATTTTTCTTGTGCCTTAGAATTTTAAATTTCGACAGTTTTCAGTCTATAGATCTGTTGGCACTCATTTTAGGAAGGTTTATTTTTTTAATCAGATTATACAAATTATTGTTAAAAGGATTTTAAACATTAAAATTTTATCATCTGTTGACAGTAAAAATATTTAAATATTTTTTAAAAACATTTTGTACCCGGTTGCATTATATGTTGTTTGTAAAAAATAAAATAAATAATGTAAATATCCCTTGAAAAATAATGAAATTCGAGAGATGCTGGGAACTCGGAAAGCAGGAAATAGATCCAACAAAACAGACAAACAAGATGAAGCAATAGATGAGAGCTTCAGACATACATTCATAATGATAGTATTGTCCGTCAACACAAAACTCTCCTTTTAAGACAATTGTAAAGAGTAAAAATGAAATAAAATAAAATATATTTACACACCAAAAAGTAGCACGACTAACAACTTAAACAAGTAGCACATTTTCATTCGGAGATTTATGACAACAAAGTGTTCTCAATATAAATATCAAATCTGAAGTCATGGATATATAAGAAAAAAATCAACCGACTTCAATAGAAAATGATGTGAACAATTTTATAAATAGGCAGATCCTGAACTCGAGATATTATAGCTCTTACAAAAATTACACTGCTCAATAAACAATTTTAAGTTATCCAAACAGTTCCATGAAAACTGATAATAATCATCTCCCAAAGAAACAAATAATTAAAAAAAGAAAATGTTCATCTGACGAGGCAGGAAAAGAAAAAAGATGAAAGTTGAATATAGACAACGCTCTTAATGGTATGCTAGGACGGAAAAAAGTACCCTACAATGAATCAACTTTTGCAGGATCAACCATATAATATATATATATATATATAAAATCTTAGAAGAACTTTACATATCCCATCAAAGATTAAAAATGAAAATTAAAACAAAAAAAAAAAATCTAAAATCCAGAATCAGAGCTAGAAATTAAAGTTTTTTTTATTTTTAAATGAAATAAATTAAAGTTTTAACTCACCATATCTGTATTTAAGGATGATGCGGAGCTTTGCAAGGAATGAAGCCATGTCATGTGCGGTAGCTCCAACTCCTAAGAAAACTATGACAAATCTTCAAAACCTGTAGAAAGAACAGAATACAGGAAAAGAATGCTAAGCAAAATTGCATTTCGATAAATGAAGCACTTGAAGACTTCCTCACTCAGTCGCTACAAGCTCTTACCACAGAAACCTGCTACGTACAATATTCATATAAAAGCAAATTATTAGAAGAAAGAAAATAATAGAAAACTTTGGCAAACGGTACATAATAAAAAAAGATCAAACATTCAAAATTACAGCACAATGCAAAGCTTTTGTAAATGCTAAACAAGCAGGCGGCAAAAAAGAAGATCATATCCACATGAAAACGAATAGATAATAAACTAATGATTTACACATACCATTCGATTTTAATGCATTTACATAAAACCTAAACTTCAATTTTTACATGCATAACACCTTACCTATGCAGAAAAATGCATTTCACTTATTAGAAGTCAAAATGGCGGTAATTTTTATGTGGTATGAACAATTTGGGTAGTGTAAATGCAATAAGTAAAATTTAGGCGGTATGTATGTAAATGCCTCCAAAATAAAGATATAGTACCAAGAATTCACCTTCTGTACTCCTTTTACCTCACACTATAAAAACTGCAATTGAACCCTGTCAATCCAAATAAAATAAATAATTGAATTTTACTACAAAAACGAAAGCAAGAAGAGTCAATAAATATATTTTCTAGCTGTTTGATGAAATTACCTTGTACAAATAACGTAGTAGACTGCACATATTTTCTCATCTCGTTCATCTACCAATAATATAGAACAGAAAGAAACAAAATTATAGAATATTAAAAAAGTTTCCAGCAAAACAATTTCAAAAAAGGCATCATATATTTTTTGGAAGACATCTGGATGAGATTTAAAAAACATAAAGATACCAATACCAAACTCCAGATGCTATGTTCCCCCACTTTGTTCTGATTACAGAAATCAGCAAATCAAAAGAATTTAACTTTTCATGTTAGTTGATGGCATTCAACAAAGAAAAATCTCAAATGAAAAAACTGTACAGATCCAAAAAATTTAAAAAGAACAAAGAAAAAAGAAAAAAAGAGTTTATCTTGTAAACACATTTGATTCCCTAAACAAAGAATAGGGTCAAGATAGAACCTAAAAATACATGATTCTTGTGTGATGTGGGTAAACCTACACAAAAACATTCTAGTCCATTTATGTTTAATGGGCCTTTGACATTTAGAAAGCAATTCCTGGATATAGGCCTATCATGACCAGTCACGCACGAATCTTGAACTCCTGATTTCCTTTTTCGTCGTTCCCTAACCGAAACTGACCTCCAAAACAAAAAAGGAACGAGAGCACCGTCCTCCAGCAAAGAATCCATAATAAACAATATGGAAACTCTACTGGTATTTTAAGGGCTGATCTTTCAACTATGCCTTTGCCATAATCGTGTTTATCATAGATACACAGGCATTGTTGTTCAGGCAAAATTCAGTTTGCAAAAATACCATCCAGTTCTGGAGTTGAAAAACGAGAAACAGCTCACTTGCTTAAAGTCCTTGCAGCAAAAAACTGCAGTGATGAATTATAGGCATTCCAGGATCTGCAGCAAGCGATAATCAAGAGTTTCCTGGGGGTCTTGTTGCCATGTGCATTTCAATCAACTTGTCCACAAAAGCTCTTATCTGGAAAAGTACAACAAAAAAAAAACAAAAATTAAAATACTCAAACTGATGGGGCCAGTTATGACATGCTCACTGAATAAATTTCAGTCATCCAAACTTGAAAATTCAATTTGAAAATAAAACCTGCTTGAAATGAAAACCATTAACTTAGAGATCATTTGGGATCAGCTTTATTTTTTTTTCCTTAAATTATGTTTGTTTATGTTTTAATTTAAAATAAAACATGTTTGGTTGCAATGGCTGTTTTACATACTACACAAGTCTTATATATATACATATATAGTACCTAAACATTCATATTTACATACCTAGCACTTAATATTTCTCATCACATCAAAAATACAACTATCATCAACTTTTAAAAGTGAAATACACTCTTTTGTGCGTAATATTTTAATACCAAATTGTTTTAAATGTAAATATCAAACTTTCTGTTAGATAAATAAATGCGCTTTCTTTTTAAAAATAGTCAAAACACACAAAAGCTGTTTTGAATATTTTTAAAAGCAAGTTGATTTATTTTTAAAAAATATCAAAATAAAAAACATGCAAAAAAATACACTAAACAAACAAGTTTTTAAAACAAATGAAAAAATAAAAATACAAATACAAAAACAGAAAATAAAGCCCAACAGACCCTTAAAGTGAGCTTCCATTTGGATTTAGTGAGCAAATCGACGACATTGATGAATCAAGAAAGTACAAACCTTGTTCTTACGCCTGAAATCTAGAAACTCATATGCATTCATCACTTTCTCTGTCTCTGTGCACTGTTCGACAACCTAAAACAGAGATTAAAAACCCAATAAGTATGCATTCATCACTTCATCTAATTTTGTGGAAACTATAGCCCACCTTTGTTGCAGTCTTCTTCATGATTGACTTATAACCATCTTTATCAATCTTCCTAGTTTTATAAAGAGGCATCAAAAGTGATGTAACATAATCCACAACACCTTGTCTAATGTGTTCCACTCCTTTAGAATGACCTTCACATGATGATTTGTTCTCTGCAACATGCGAGGCGGACATTCTATCAGAAGATTCATGCTGCTTCAAAGCCTGCAGCTTCTGTCTTCTATTCGAGTCCTCTTCGTCCCTCAAATGAACGCGGTTATAAAATTCTACATCTGCGTCCATTGCTTGCAGTTGCCATCTCTCAATGGCTGAAGAATCTTTCACTGCGCCATTACTAGCAGAATCTGTATCAACCCATGCCTTCGTCAATCTACTATCGATTGTTCCACTTTCACCTGACTGTTCCCCAAAATTTAATGGGCATTCGATCTCATTTGAAAGACTTTGGTTCATATCATCGGAAAGTCTGGAACTCTCAAAATTTCTGCATGTAGAGGTGAAATCAAGAGACCAGTCTCTAACCCTGCAATTTCTTGAGTCGATCTCAGACATGCAATCTTGCTTCCCAGAAACACCACCTGACCATCTCTTTCTGATATCAGAGTCGTCCACCTGCATGTATTGATCACGCCTAGCAAATTTATGAAATGATGGTATCTTTGGGAGTTCTCGAAATGTGCTCATCTCTGCTTCCGAAGATGCAAATGCCTGCAGAAAATAATCAAATATAACAATTAAATCTTTTTAAATAAAAGGCAGTTTGTTTGACAGCAAAAGAGGTGGTACAATCCTTTTGCAGGAGCTTTGAGAATTTTGATGATTGGTCGGACAAAAAACAAATGCCGTGTATAATTACAATGCATTTAGAATTCAGAGTATTTAACTTACCAAACAGCCCCTAGCAAAAGCATAAAGAAATCTCAAAGATGCAGAAAATATACCAAGTACAGAGTGTTTACAACAAACCTTTGCAGCTGCAATAGCAGAAGCACGTGCAGCTTCAGCAGCATCAAGGGCAGCAGCTTCTACAGATGGTGTGGTAACATTCCCCATTTCAGAATCCAATTTTTGAAACTTCCTCCGAGTATCTGACAATTTCCTCTCTGCCAACTCTAATTTTCCTGCCTTATCAGTTTTCCTAGATTTTGTTTTGGACGGTGAATGATTTCCAGCGGATGAAGGAGGCGTAAGAATACCCCTACTATCCATTGCTTCGTTTCCTCTACATAAAGGTGTAGTTACTAATTTCTGATCTTTAGATCTGAACTTTGACTGTTCAGAAACTGCTGTCTGTCTCAGAAGCTTCAATCTACCATTTGCAGCCTTTTCCTTGCGGAAAACTTCGATCCACATGCTTACAAGCTGGCTTGCAATAGCACGAATATCTCTGCTGGTATGTACACAGACTTTCTCCTTGATCGTCTTTCCAATCCCTGCAACAAAAGAAACATCAACTTATCACAAGGAAAGAAAAACCTGGATGTATAAGACACAAGGCATAAAGAAATCCCAAATGAAACTTAGCCAGATAGATAAAAATACAGATATGAAAAGCTTCAGAAGAGCGATAATAAAAACATCCCACTGAAAAAAAAGATCTGCACGTTTTTGATTCAAGATGTAAATGGATTTCAAAAAATTCATGCAAAATCATAAGTATATTTAATAAACTTATTGGACATTACAAAAATGAATGACAGAGAAATTAGACAATCATTAAATTCATCATCTTCATTATCAACCATGACAAAACTATTTAGGGACAGCTTTAAGATCCCCTCAAGTTAAGTGCAGTAAGTGGTGTTGGACCTAGTCTGCAATTTTATTCGCACAAATTCTACAGATGTTACCTTTATGATACCCTCTTACTTTCAAATTAAACTTATGCATGACTTAAGGCGCATCTTCTATACTCAATTGTATGTGGCAAAATAATGCGGACTAGAGAATGAAGAACTGAGTTGAGATTCAACATCAGTGAGAGAAAAAGAGAGAGAGAGCGGGCGAGAGGAAGGGAGGGGGGGAGGGAGGGAACAAATTATATTTGGTTGTAATATATTTTAATATTCAATAGATTAATGTTCTCTACAAGCCTCCCCGGTTTATAAGAGAAATTTTACGCGTAAAATCACAAAAGTTAATAGGGAAAGCAATTAAAAAATTGATCTTGAAGAAAAGAATATCTTTTAAGAAACTATTCTCAAAAGAAAGCAATGCATAATTACATCTTTACTGTAAGAATAATCTATAAGAATAATCTTTATGAGAAAAATCTTGAAAATATAGTTGGATCAAAAAAGGAGATGACATATCACCAAAAGTGTCCCATGTAAATTCCAAAAGAAAGCAATGCATAATTACATCTTTACCATAAGAGTAATCTTTATGAGACAGATCTTGAAAATATAATTGGATCAAATAAGGTGATGACATATCAACAAAAGTGTCCCATGTCAATTCTAATGGGGGTGGTCCCTAAAAAGTAGACTCTATACATTCATGTTTGGAATGTACGCATTACTCTCTCAGAGGTGAGCTACTTTCACTCTGAATTGCCATTCAATATAGATCCGGATAAAAAGAAAGTTTGTATATAACTCGAAAAACTTGAAGCCCAAAAAAATTTAAATAGTTACAAAGCGAACAAATTTAGATCTCATAATCTATGATCCTCTCTAGAAGCTTTAAACAAAGTGAATTACTACTCATGCATCGAAGGCCTACAAACCCGCAGGCTACAAGAAAGTATCTTCAAACCAAACTTGGAATGTCAGACACTCATCGAGAAAATCTAAATTTTTCTTAATAAATAATTAACATGAAGGGCATAGGGTTCACGACACCTAAAAATGGCCATTATATCAGAAAGTACTATAGAAATCTGACTAAGTCATCATCCAAACTCATTAAGTCCAAATGCCAAGCTAAGAAGTCCTTGCAAGTACAAGTTGTAAGGTAAGAGAAACATAGAAATTTAATTTTTATTTTTGTTTGATTCAAAAAAAAAAAAAGTACAGAATTCCAAAAGAATTTAAAATCCCTCTAAAGATACTTTTTCCCTAACAATCAAAACTCACATACTTTGTCACAACCTAATAGTGTGTCACGCTCCTAGTCATCAAAATTTCGAGAGTCCTTACTATGTCGTATTCATCCTCTCTCCTCGCTGGGCACATACTATCGACATTCTTAATCTTTTCTCCTCAACTTGCAGCCCATGTTCTTGCCCACCTACAGTTGATCGACGTTAGATGGTTGTTACCCTCCTTGATCTTCCTCCACTTGATGCCATCACCCATGGCTGCCATCATTGCTCGACCTTCTAAAAAATCGACATCTTCTATAGATTCCCTTTGCCACTCATGACCTAGAACTCACAGATCTTGAATTTCCTTTGCTTGGGAAACATCACCAATCTCAATCTCCTTATATTATTCAACCTCATCATTGAAAGTCTTCATATAAGTGTCATAGTCACCTATAAAGCATATTCCATGCTCAACATTCCTTCACCCCTTCTAATCTTGACATCTTCACACACATCTCAACTCGTACCAGATTTAAATTATTTTGCTATATTTGAATTATTTTAACATAAAATATGCGTTATTACATATATCATGTACATGCATTTAGGATAGTGGAGTTGTATATTATTAAATATGTTGATCTTGACATCCTTTTGTTGCTGGCCAAGAATTTACAACATAATTTTGAGTAGAGATTAAATGCATGTAACTATCCACAGAGTTAGCGTCGCAATAGCTAGTGTTTTGTTTCTTATATTAAATGAAATATGCAATGAAAGAATAAAATCACACAAAACATGTGGTAAAACTCATATCTACAAGAAAATTTGATTACAAATTTAATTTTTTATGATGAAGAGAATGACTGACAATTTTTCTTCAAATCATGAACATATCATTCAAGCTAATTGGTTCCCGATACAAGCTATGAGTATATTGAAAAACCTAGTTGTTATTTGTGTACCCTCGGTCATAGTGTGCATATTTTTTAGGATTTGGAGATTTTTTTGATATTTCAATGATGTTTTCTGTACATTGGTGAATCACACAAGGAGATAATCAAACCTTTACACCTCAGAACTCTGCAAAAGAATACTATTAAACAAAGCATTCAGGGTAAGTAACTAATTTTTATGCCAAGTTTTTATAAAAAAAGGATATTGTAGAATCAATAAATGTAACTAAGAACAATGCTAAAGTTCCCAAACAAGTAAATAAATTTTGAGAAAAAAGAAAACCATATTCAAGTCAAAATGAACTAGCAGCAAAGGACTTCAACTTGGCTTACATACATTTTCGTTGGTTGAAAGAGCTTAAATCATAATAAGAATGAAGCTTCCTATAATCCACCTATGTATATTCCCTCTTGTAAATTATTTCTAGTTTATGGGGGTTATTCTTCTAAAGAAAATATTTTCTCTGTATCGAGCTTTAAGAAACATTTGAAAGAGTTTAATGGCAAGTTTAAAGAAACAACCTTTCTTAATGGGTCGTTTGGGATCCCTTTTGTTTTTTATTTATTTTATTTTTTATTCAATTTTGTTTTTTCTATGTTTTGATCTAAAATTTAACATATTTGGTTGCAATGATTGTTTTTAAAAACACTCAACATATAAAAGCTGTTTTGATTATTTTTAAAATTAATTTGGTTTATTTTAAACAAACGGAAAATAAAAACATGCAAAAAATATACTAAACAAAAACATTTTTTTAAAATAAAAAAACATAAAACATAAAATAAAATTGATGCCAAACTCACTCTTAAATCATGCACATTATTTTCATCCGAAGGTTTGATTGTGGATACAAACAATGAGGCCTCTAAAGAACATGACACTATAATTATCAGAGACCTTAACCACAATGTGTGCAATTCGGTTCTTCAATCAATATAGAAGAAATGACTTCAAAACTAGATTGGACTAACCGGTCTGACCGGTTCAAATGCGTGCTGGTCATCTAATTAGTTCTATCAACTTATAAAATCAAATTTGCATTCAATAGACTAAAACCAGTGAAAACTAGTGGTTCAACCAATGAATCACTCAACTCAAAGATGCAAAATGATTTAAGAATATAAATTAGAATATTTTATTTATCTCTATGCTCAAATTTTTATAGATTAAAATCAAATCATTTATTTCAATAAAAGTTACATTAATTTTTGTTATGTAAAAAAATATTTCAAAAACATATTTTAAGACTTTAAAATTCTTATACTTAATTATTATTAGATAAATATACAAGTAAAATTCATACAAAAATATTATGTAATTAATTTCAAGTAATAAAACATCAAGATTAAACTTCATCTGTTTGTTTAAATCAGGTTTAAATAATTTCAATCGTTAGTCAATCATTATTACATCATTCAGTTTAACTTCCAATTCAATTTTAATTGAACCTTTGAACTGTGAACATCTTCATCTGCCAAGTCCATATTAATTTTCAGAATCATGTTCGTAAGTCAATGGTATATTAAGCAATTGGTTCATGAAACGTACAAGCCTCCAAACTTCGTATGATACACTTAAAAAATAGATTCATGCCCTTTTTAAGTTGTGAATACTATTTGGCATAAAATGTCAATAACACAAGTAAATAATCAAACAACTGTAAACCTTTGGTCCAATTAACTTGTTATAAATTTTTTATATAGGGTCTAACTGAGTTTTAAAGACGCTCTTTTAATATCAATCTTTAGTTTGGTACAAGGTCTCTCCTCTCCATTGATCCTTAATTTAGATACAAAGAATGATTGCATTTTCAATGACAATTACATTAAGAAGAAACTTGACATTAGCTTTTGAGCTATCATCAATGGGAGGTTGATGTGATTGTTAAGTGCCTTTGATGCCATCGACTCATGCTAAGGACAATGTTTCAATTATCAGAGAAAGACTAAGTTCTATCACTACAGTTAGATTTCCTCCATTGAGAAGTAAATAAAGATGGTCTATGAACACATATTTGACCCACACAATGATTTAACACAAACAATGATAATGATCTAAATTTCATCTCCAACCAATATGTCTAAATTTGGCATATGAAAGAAAATAAACTTAACCAATTCAATAAATATAAACAATAATATTATAAATAGCATAAGCTCCCTTGATACTTGCACATCTATAGCAAATGATTGTTCAACATTTCAATTAACAAATACAAAATCATTAAAACCTAAGTAGGCACTGCAATTTGAATAAAAAGAATTTACTTCATTCAAGCTTGCTGCAATAAATGTCACCATTCAAGCCACCCTACCCATAGATATTTCTAAAATCAAAACAAGGCCAACAATGAGCTCCTGTTAAATCTAGCGTTACAAGTTTCGATCCATTAGGCCACTCTAACAAATAAAATTTTAAGTTCTAATACTCCTATCAAATTCAAAAAATAATAGCTCAAATCAAGTCTCATAAGTGAGCTCTCTTTGCGCTTGAGATTATTCGCTGATGGGCTTTCCAAAAGATATACCCATTACCACAAATTATAAGAGTTGGTATAAAATCACTAAGCCAATCAAACCAATTAAATTAATCCACGCACCTTACCAATAAAACAAGGTCATATAGCTATTATGAGACTTTTTTAATACATGGTTTGCAAAGCTAGCTTAAGCCGTACCCAATCCACAGAGCCACCATATAGTTAACAAACCCTTCGAATCAAAATTAATCGGGCAATCTTAACTAGATGATAAAGTAATAAGATCGGTAATGTACCTTTCCTATCCTTGAGGTTGTAAACCCCACATATAGACCTTCATATAAATATAAGCCTTAACTAAATTCATAAGATTAGCATAAAGTCAAAAAACAAATCAAAGAAAATTAATTCTTGAGTCTTCCGAAAGTTGTAAACCTCAAAGCGAGGCAAGTCCATTTTTGATAAATTAATCAAAATTAAACGACTAAATCCACCAATCAAACTTCATGTGTCTAAGACAAGGTTCATCGATTTGAATTGAAACATATTGATAATTGATGGTCTTTCACTGTCGCTAAACTATTCACCATGTTGAATGCCTATATACAGCAAACAATCATTTTGTGCCTTCTAAACTATTCAATGAATTTAGCAATGGACAACCCTTCATTGATGAATAAATTGTGCAAAACTCAAAAGAAAATACTTGATAAATAAATCAAACTTGACCTATTTGGGATGCTTGAGAAGGGGCAACCAATTATTGTTAATTAGTTTCTCTAGACATTTTAGCTCAGATGTCTTTGATGTTGGTAGTTGGACCCACTCACATACCCAAGATAACAAAACTACGGGATCATGATCAAATTAACATCAACCTCTCCAATCATTTCATATAAATTTAATTCAAACATAGATATCAAATCAAACTCTATAACCAAGCCTTAGCAACGTCAATAAATAAATACTATACTATTAGAGAAAGGGGTGATCAAACATGGGGGCTTATGCCAATAAAAAATATCAACCTATAATCTCAATAAACCATTATCCAAAAATAGACAAATTTTACTTAAAATAAATCAAATCTACCAAAAGGAAGATTATCTCTAGTTTATTTATCGAAGCAAGAAAAATCTAGAAAGAGGGCTTTTTTTCCGAGTGATTGCATAGTCACAGTTCATATAACTTAAATATATGCATCCACCCACATAAAATAACACTCTGGACATGCAATTTTGAAGACTAAAAAGATACATAATAAAAAAGACCAAACACAACATTCATTTCTCATCAAACTTATGGACTATAAAGCACTACATGCAGAACCCTAATCAGGAAATTCAAATAAAAGCGTTTGTCCCAATGAAGATGAAGGTAAATAATATGCAAAGAATTATCAATCACTACTAAAAAAAACCCTGAAAAAAATTCTAATTTATTATTCTAGAAGGCATAAATTTCACAAAAAAAAAAAACAAATATAAAGAATTTCCTAAGTAAAATTTCAGAACATAAAGTGATAAATTTAACCATTAGGAGAAATAGTTATAATCCGTATACATAAAATCTTTATAGATCTGTAATTCATGAGCACAAAACTTCAAACATGCAAAATTAATACGATTACAGTACACCAACATATCTCAGCAAGAATGACAAGCAAATTTATCTTTTGAATAGATTAAACAAATGTAAGAAAATAGGCTAGGATAGAATAAATAAAACAGTTCCTAAAAACATCTCTTTTTGTGTATTTTTTTTAGGTAAAGCAGCTTAATTACTGCAGTACCCAATGGAATAAAAAGGCAATAATCTACCACATGCATGTGCTTTTAATAAAAAAAAACAAAAGAATGAATGGAAGCTCGCAAGAAGACCACATTAGTTAAAGAGATTTTATGTGGTCTAGAGATTCAACTTCCTACAGTGATTTCACTGTAATTTTAAGGTTGTAGTCATGGGAGTTGATGTCCATTAAATGAAAGATCAATATAGTCATCAGAGCAACAAATTGACCTAAAAATATTCCACAAAATATATGCTTGGGCAGAGGCCTCCTCCCTCAAACCCTCAAGCAATGAGGCACTTCCCCGTGATACAAAATTAGATCTGTAGAAGTAAGGAAGAGGTCACCAACAAAGATTAAGTCAATAATAAAGATTAAACAACATAAATAATCAAGTGTGGAAGAATGGAAAATAAAATAAAAAACATCACTATACTTCTATAAAACTCGTAGGAAAGATTAAATAAAGAGAGCAATACCAGACAGTCGAACAGCTAGGAGATCAGTTGATACAAGGACAAGTAAACGGACACAATGACGCAGAAGCTGTGTGGCATTCTTTCCCAATGAATCCTATTTTAAATTATCAAAATAACAATATTAGGCAATAACATCTATAATCAAGCACAAAACTAACACCCTGAGAAGGAAAAGCAAATAGTAATATCAACATAAAAAACAAGCTTACAAGAATCCAAGAGTTTAGAATGCCAAGGCCTCCTTTATTGCCAGCAAACGACTTGAGAACCTCCACAGGGAGACTCAACATCTCTTTAGCAAGATGCAATCTTCCGGAAGTTGTTTTTGCACTGATGAACATGTCCTGCAGTAGGGCTTCCTCAGCCAATAACTTACGTGTTCCATCTGAAGAGCTACCACAAGTATAATGGAAAAGTTTACACGCATCAAGTCTCTTAGACAAGTCTCGCACTTCATTTCTTTCACTATCAGACCTTGATTGCATGTCCTCCATTGCCTCAACCTCCAAAACATAATCCTTACCAGTACTTAAAATGTCATTAATACGTACAGCTTCTCGAAGGCCACTCATCATTGCACCACCAACTGTATCTGGGTGCTCTTTGCAGGTAGCTTCTCCTGCAAAAAATAAACAGTTTGCAACTGGCCTACCTAAAATATCATAGTCCTCTCCAGAAGCCCCGACTGCAACATAGGAGTAAGCACCTCTGCTGAAAGGATCCACACCCCAATTTGTGACAACATAGGCAACTGGATCAGGCACAGAAGCTTCGCCAAAAAGCTTACGGAGAACACTCAAAGCATGATTAACATGATCAGCAGAACTTAAATTCTGTCCATATACAGCTGCTTTCCCAACCACAAGTGCTATAAGAACCGGAGCACCCACTGTTTTCATGACATTCCAAAACATGAAACAACGGCCCCTGCTGTCTGTTTCTTCTGCAGTAGCCCCAAAATAATCTACAGTTTCGTCCCAGAAAATACTAGGAAACTCTAATACTACCTTATTCAACACACCAAAACCAAGCCTTTGGATAGAAGACTCTTTCCAATCAGGCAGAGGTGGTGAAAATTTGATAGTATTTGCTTTAAGGCATCCTAGCGGAATGGTAATCAAAACTGAATCAGCTAAAAACTCTTGCCCAGCTGATGTGCATACTTTCACTTTGTTTGAGTGTTGATCAGTGCCATTGGGATCATTACTATCATAAAAGATTTCAGTGACTACATGATTCAAATGTATGTCAAGACCTTTAGCAAAACAATCTAAAACAGCGCCATAACCCCCCTTAATCATACAATGAGCCCCACCAAATCCCCCATAAACATCATCTTGATTCCAATAAGGAAGGGATACTTCCTTAAGCGAGGCAGCACATCCATACTCCAAGTTTGCAAAGTGCCAATCCATTACCCTTCTTTCAAGAGGACTCAGTATGTCTGTTTTCTGAACGACACCACCACTACATGTAGTTCCGTTTTTGGCTGAAGCAACATTTACGTGTTCTGCCTTTGCGATAGATGATGTTGACAAAGCCATCCGACACCTCTTAAGAGCATATTCCAGCCCATCCTCAAGAGACATATTCATTGCATTCTCACCATGTTCTGATATGAATAACAAGGTTTCATCAAGAAGACTATTGTATTCTGCTTCAAGAGCCTCATCCAAATCAGTGGGGACTTTATGACCTGTTACTATATCATAAAGAGGGCAATCACTGTTTAAAATGGTCAACTCCAGGCCTAACTGAGTACATATTAGAGAGGAAGGGTCTGGTCTTCTTTCAGTTGCAACATCAGCCTGAACACCAGTTATAATGCTGGCTCCAAGATCCACAGGAACAGAAAGGGAAGTGCGATCAGTGTACACTCGACCTCCTATCCTACCTCGAGCCTCTAGAACAGTAACATAATAGCCTTGACGCTGTAAATGGCGTGCAGCAGTTAATCCAGCAGGTCCAGCCCCAACAACTACTATTTTCCTCTGCAAACTAGAATTGAATTCAACACTACCACTCCCTTCAGAAGTTTTCTGCTTCATGGACACATGTGATTTCACTGAATCAACCATTCTAATGGTTTTTGAGGCATCGAGTCCAACCATATTATGACCTTCGCTTTTCCAGGGATGGACCGCACAAAAACTTGTTGTTACTTTATCACAGTAATAATCCCTTGCTTGGCAGGTACAGTCAAATGATTGTTTATCACTTGATGCAAATACTGGCACATTTTGGCCCCATACATTTTCTCCGATATTTGCATGGCCAGATGACTTAGATACACGGCTAGACTCAAACGGAACCTTATCTTCATTAGCTTCTTCCTCAGATGTTCTTTTTTTAGGTTGGGCTTGGCATATTACAGTGTTGACTATTCCATTCATATTTTCAGAACCCTCAACCTCACCAACTAGATAAGCTGCTTCATCCTCAGAGCTAGTGTTCTTCAAATCACAGGTTGTCTTCGATTTTGATTCCTTCTGTGGTTCAGAAAAAAGTGAAGCAGAGTTTTTTGGACCCCTTTCTGCAGCAATTCCTGAATTGATATAACCCTGCACAGAAATTTATTGATTTGAGCTCACCAAGTTTCCCCCAAACAACACTAAAAGAAGATAGCCCACAATCTAGAACAACACTAAAAGAACATTAAGAAAATCGAAGAGAACCTATAAAGAAGAATATAAGTTTCCCCCAAACGTCTTAATCAAAAACATTAAGAAAATAATTCACAAAAAGGCCGTTAATGCAGAGTACAGTTATTTCCCTTGTAACATAGAGATCACCAATTCCAAACACAGAAACTACACCTCCACATATGGAGGATAAGCCTGAATGTATCAACAACTCCATGGACCCTACGTTGCTGGGAGCTCATTAACATACACAATTTTAAGAATTTAATTTTTGGAAAAGCACTACATTTTGGTCCACCAACAAGTTTCTATACTAAGGTAATTAATTAAAGGTATAGAAAGCAGAACAAAAATTCTTCGCATATGATTTTTATTGAGTATCACAAGAGTTGATCTAGAGTATGTCAAAAAAAATGTGGCAAAACATTTGTTGAAGTTATTAAAGATATGAATAAAGAATACTAACAACTACTACAAAAACTTGATTGAATGTAATGCCTTTGACCTCTAAGTAATAGTCTAAGCTTTGAATCATTAGATTACATTAGAAATCAACATCAAATCGCTACTTTCTTGTATTGATTGAAAGAAAAAAGGATTCAAAATGAGGTATCTTGCTGTAGAATATTTGCAAATGATAGTTCCAAGCAGTAAAATTTCTACACAAATTTGTGGAAAGCCCAAAAAAAAAGCCAAGGAACAGTGTAGAAAATCAGAGATTTAGGACAAGTAATAAATGTAAAATAAAGTCACTATCTAATATGCAATTTGGGGAATCTAAAATTGATAATTATGAGTTAATATTGCAATAAACTTAGAAACACAAGAATAGACCAGGTGTACTCAATAAACATAGGTTAAAATAGCACTTTACAGCTGATCACTAACAAGTTGACTGATTGGAAAATTCACCATGCATATCAAATAAAGAGACCAGTAACTTACATGTTGATCCAAAAACTTATATATATCACGGTTAAGAGATATTCGAGAATGCTCGTCTTCTAAAGAACTTTCAGATAGCCCACAATCTTCAAGTGTCAAAACATGTTTGACATCTTTACTCCAACGGCGTAAAATCAAATTCCTGAAATGCGGAAATCCAGTATATAAACGGACAACAATTCCAATTAAGTAAAGGAGACATTTTTAACAAAAGCAGTTTGGGAGGCATCCAAATGAATGCTAAGAAATTAAAATTATACTCATTCACTTATAAGCACGTGAAGAAGTCCATGTTGCAAGAGAAAAAGATAATCTCAATGATTTAGCATGATTAGATTTTGCATACATTTTCCATGTTGAATGTACAACGAAACTGTAGGTTATATTAATAGCAGATAAGATAAACAGTCCATGATATATAGTGAGATAAAAAAATAAAGCAGGATGCAGAAAAACAATATTCAGGCTAAAAAACAATTCAAATTAGACCACTATATTCAAATAACAATTGCAAATTACAAACAGAATCAAAAATTGGAATTTGAAATGAAATGAAGAACCACTACTGGTCAAGCTTTGGATTGCCAGGTTGGTTATCATAACTCTTAAGTATGCACCACTACATAGTTGTTTTTAAAAATTTTCTTATTAGTTTCAGGATTTAGACGGACCTATTTATTTATAATTTTGTTGAATAAAAAAGGTTGTAAAATGTTGAAGAATTTATAATTTTTTCCAATTACTTGGAGGTATTGTGGCCGACCAAGGAGGGAGAGACTTGGTGATCCTTCACCCCTATTGCTTTGCTAAGTGATAGGTTAATTCATCAATGCACTTTTGAATTTTTTTCTTTTCCTGGTTGTAAAATTTTTCCTTTATCATCCCTCTATATCTTCATTCCATCTTCATAATTTTCTCCCACCAAAACTATAAGCAAATCCCATGTTAAAGGGGGGTTAGCCTATAAATTGGCAGAGATATGAATTAATCTTGATTCTTTAGCTTTTAAACAACCTAAATTTTTTAAAATTTTGTGAAAAGCTTTAGAATTAATGTAGAAACTATATCAAGTGTTTTAAATTTTTCTTAAGCTCTCCACCTGTAAGTTCGAAGATCCACTCAAAACCTGCTGCCACATTATATTCATGCATAGCTTAGTCTTCCAAAAAAATATTTAAGAAAAATATCAAAATTTCAGAAAGTTCATGACACTTTCCGAAGCATTTAAACGTCTCATCTAAGATTCCAAAATGTCTCAAGCTCCAATGTTACATATTTTCACACCAAAGACAAAATTTGATATAGAATTTTATGTTGAAGGAACTCACCTTTTATAAACAACCACCATAACTTGATTTTCTATTATCCCTTCACCTAAACAGCCTAATTCCTTACACACCTTCCTTAGCAACTTTCGAAGCTTCCTATTCAAAAATATTTTATTACTCCAGGAAAAACTCTAAATCTCCACTAAATTTTAATATCATGGCATAAGATTAAAAAAAGAAACAAACTTTTGATGAAATAATTGCACAAGAAAGCTATTCTTCATTGACATTCATGAAAAATATTTTATTATCATACTTTTTTCTTATTAGGTGTAATTTTATATTATTTGATAGGCGTGCTTTACCTAATAGGATTCTATGAATTTTACGAAACTTTTCCAAATTAATTGGCTTCATGGATATGATCTAACCCTAGACCCTTGAGTGCCTCCAAATTTAGTAAATTATAAGTTCCCCAAATTTTTTTAGAGCCTTTCATACCTAATATTATCCAAGATTTAAGATCTCTGACTTAGTATTTTCTAACTTGAACTACTTAGGCTTCTCAAACTCAACTATTTATATTAAATAATTAAACATGTTTCTTATAATTTTGAGTGAACTCACATTTATATACTTTCATAATTTATATAAATTTATATCATTTAGGCATCTCACGACAACAAGAATTCGCCCTTACACTGATATTTTCATTTAATTAATTGCTATACAACTGCATTGTTTATACACCCTTAGTTCATCGACACAACATGCCACTTAATTGAACTAATATGAAGAAATTTGAAGGATAAACTAAAATGGCTAAAAACCTAGATATTAGGGCATATACATATGAGATAACCTACAACAAATCAAACTATCCTTAGAGAGGAATAACAATAAAATGCAAACCCTACTTATAGCTATAACAGGCTAGATTACTACAATCACCACCTCCCAACCCATCTCTCCAAAAAATTTCATGGAGAGGACCAACATGTTAGACAAAACCAAAAGCATATGAATCATTTTAAAGGAGAGAATCAAATTACGAATGGTTCTGACTTTAGTGCCCTTATTAAGAAATTCAAAATAAGAGCACCCATTTTTTATATAGTCCATGATCCCAATTAATTATTTAATCAACTTCACCAAATTGATCATTTCTTTAAGTGGCACCAAAAGGATGATTATCAAATCGTGGCTTTTGCCAAACGAAACTTGTGGGTTATGAAAAAACTTAATAGTCTAATATTTTGACATAAGAAGAAAGATTAAGACCTCATTTCAGTGGAAATGAAGGAAATGTTAAGGTCCAAGTCCTATTCCAACTTCAAAGAATCATGATAAAAGCTTCACGGGCAATTAATGGCTCTTAAATAAGAGAACATGCATATCAACAAATAGTTATACATATTTGAGAATTTAATAGCGAGAACTTAATGGAATGAAAATGATTGACAACTAGCCCAAAAACTTGTCATAAATTTTAGGATGAATATGAAGAATGAGGTTGAAAAACAAGACCTTCAAAGCGTGGAGTTGGTATTTCACTATACTCTCCTCATTGAGAACGAAAAAAAAAGTTGTCATCAATCTATAGGGCTAAAGCAATTTTTTTTTCTATCAAACTGCTAGATCAAATACACTAAATGCTTGTGTCTCCAAAACTAAAGCTATTATCGAATCCGTCTCAAAGAATAGCAAAGATATCACTTATTTTAGAAAAAAAAATAATTGTATTTTGTGATCTTATTAAATTTAACTAGACCATAAATTACCAAAAAGAGCCTCCAATCATAGCAAACGATACAAATATAACTATCCTCTCAATTGTACGTACCTTCATTTTCCACGACCATGTTATGCCTAACAATCAAAATTCTAATCCACATAAACATCAACTTCGGAACTTCAATCACCAATTAAAACACTTAGAACTTAACTAAAAAAATCGAATCCCCCATATCCTTCCACTACAAATTCACTCTCTCTACCAAAATATCTAAATTCTAATTCCACTAAAGCTTTATCATGACTTTTTCTATGTCATCGTCCCGCAAAATAAAATAAGGTCCTTCAATCTTCTAATTCAATTTTGAGAATTTTTGGTTTCAAAGTTTTCCCTAATCGTTAAAACATCTAAGAGAAGACGTTGAAGATTTGTGCAAGAAAAGCAAGCCAGTGAAATAAACTTGAACCTGCAGTTCGAAAGATAAAAAGCTATGATAGATGAAAGGATCAATAGAAAACAACGGTAACACAACTGAAAGGTTCAAGAAAATTATTTGAAATTTTATATGGCACTTACTGAATTTTCCATTCAGATTCCCGTGTAGTGCTCAATTTAGCCCCCAACCCGAATCTTCTATATTTTCCAACAGGAAAAATAACAAGAGGGTGATTGGAGTGAACGTAGACAAAGGTGAGTTAGAAGATGAAGAAAGACCTTGAAAAACCTATGATCAACAAGAAGAGATGGTGTGTTAAAGAAAAATACAAGGGCAACCGACAGTGCTACCCTGCTTAGTAACAGAGCTTAAGTTAACTTTCTTGCTGAAATTTGGTTTTTTCTTCTCTGTTCGATCTCAACCTGCTATGACAGCAACATGAATTCAGCAGCAGCAGTTATGGGAGACTCTAAATTCAGGTTTTGGTTTTAAGGTTGTGAAGCAAGTGTTCCAGTAATATTTCAATGTATTTAGTTAGCAAAACAATGGCAACAACTCCAAAAAACAACGGAAATTGGGGTAACAGCTTCACCAGTGTGTAAAACAGTAATATCAAGAGACCAGCTTCCTTTAGCAATGTGCAACAGTACCTAAACAGCACCCTACTTGAGAAATTACAATAAGGAAAAGAAAAATTATTTAGAAAACTTCTTGCTGAGCAGAATTCCAAGACGTCAAATATGCAATTACACCAAGAATTGATCTAATTTATAACTAAGCAAAATCCATTATAAGGGAAAATTCCTATCGATAATAACTTGGATACAGCCTAATCTTAGAAAACAAATTTTAAAACAGACTAACCCAAAATTAAAACTCATCCATATCTGCCGTAATAAGAATTTTTTTATCCAACAGTCCAACTTCTGATGCCTTGATCTCCATTCTATGGCTTTGATTGACAATTTGATTGCTTCTATGAGCACTTGGCAACATCATTTTTGATCTTACATAAGTGATCTGAGAATCACTACAATCAGAAATTTTCGTGGAAAAATCATACAGTTAAAAAACAAAAAACATAATATACTCGATCTTTTCACGATCTAGTACTCAAATCGTAATCGGAGACGAATAGATTGATCGTCAACTAGAACGGATCATAGGTACATTATTTAAGAGGATTTCATTACAATGAAATTAAACCTCTATGTGAAGAAAAGTTGCATGCCCAACTTCCCTAGTGTAACATTTAACTATGCTTGGTGGCTAGCCCATCTTGACAAAGTAGTACGGCTACTTTGGCCATCTAAAATACATTTTCCCAACAAATACATTAAAAAAAAAAAACCTGAAGCCAAAATGCCACTTTGCGCTCAAGTTAACTAACCACCTATAATCAGAGATAACAAATTGAAATTTGACTAAAACTCAAAAAACATCAATGTCAGATAAAGTGTATAAATAAGTTCACAGTAATAACTCTCATTACAGTAAAAATGTGGCGTGCGCCCTCTGACAAGTTAGTTAGCTTGATTACAATGACATGACATCACTATAGTATAATTATAGTCTAAGCCTGAATGTTAGTTAGCTTGATTACAATGACATGACATCACAATATTATAATTATAGTCTGAGCCTGATGTTCTTCAATAACTAATCATATAATGCATCTAATATGACATGAAACCCTCTGTTAATGAAAGTCGGCGTAAAGTTGAACCATACTAAAAGCTACCATGCTAGGTCTATGAGGTGCCTTGGATGATGCCAACCATTATTGCTAATAAAGATCATTCAATTAAGTTAGATTGACTATATCTATAAACAAAAGAAATCAGAACTCATGGCAATCCAAGTTGTAAAATCATGTGATATTGAATGGGTGTCATCATTCTCGATCATCTATTCTAAAACAATAGTAACACGTTACTTTCTCAAATCAAATCTAGAGCTCCTTCAGCAAAGAATCATTAGAGCCTATTAAATAACCTTAAATAATTGTTCTCTCTCACCACCAAGAGGTAAAATTAAACATATGGGCTTGAGTTGTATCAACTTAAGCAAATCATAAAGCTCTGGTAAGAAAGTGCAATCTCTGGGTAATATTTTCTCTAATATCCAAGCTACTTTCTAAAATCTTAACTTGAATATTAAATAAAGCGAGGAAAGATTTTCCAAGCTTGTCATAACAATCCTTGCTCAAACACAACATAGCAAAAACTCCTACTTGGAAGTAAGATCCTACATGAAGTCAATTATACCGTCCTTCATAATTCTATTAGACGTGTATTTTTTTCCAACAATATCAGAGAATATTTGAATGCTCTCTAAAACTCTAGATCATTCTTTATCAACTTCAATCCCTATAAAAACAGAGGCGGAGAAAGGAAGCGAACCACAAAAGGGATTTCTGCTAAGTGCCCAAGCAAAATGTAAATGATGCGTTCATTACAGAGAACAATTCTATGAAAGTGAATTAAAAGAATATAATAGTTTTCATCACATTTCTAAGCTGTTTGTCAATGTAACCTTGTAGTAAGTGCACTATAGTTCATTTCAGATGATGAAAGGTAACACTCCGATTCAGTCTAGTATCTCATGGCATCTAATGGCTCCCATAATTTTTCCAAAAATTGGCTAACTCAATCAAACACAACAGAACTGGGTAATCCAAAGTATGCCCATATAAGCTGAAAGAAGAGTCAAGCTAACTCCTTGCATTTTATTACTTTCCTGTAAGGGATTAAAATAACCACTTATGAAAATATTTCACAATCAGATAGAGGTAGTCATGGCCTCCAATTGTTTGCATGCAGGCCATCAATCAGAGGATGAAAGGTAAGGCTCCTCTTCAATCTAGTATCCATCATGACCTCCAAGGCATCCAACAATGAAGTGGGACGTGGGAATTACCACGGTACCACAGCTCCCGGCACATGGTTCCTGCAATCGCGAGAACAGGCAAGGGGAAATCCTTTTTTTCTATTTTTGAAGCAAGTTTCATTCTATTTTTATTTAGTTTCTATTAAGGAACCTTTATATAGGTTGATTTTTTGCTGTTTGTATTTTTTTTAGTTTTGATTTATGTATCTTTGGAGATATTTCACTGAATTTTGCTCTATGGAGTGCTGTAGCCACTTCCTATTGCAAGTGGTATGTATGTAGCTTGTCCGAGAATAGGTGGTGGAACCCCCTTGCCGTCCGCATATCGCCGTTTTGCTGCTCACCTGCTTTTTTCAGTCAAACAGCCGTAAAAAAAACTGTCACCTGCATTTTACAGCAGGAAACCGCCATTTCCCCGCTTCTGATTCGTTGTACACCTGTTGTTCACCCCGATTTTTAGCCTCCATCCACCCTCTCACTCCCCTAGCCATCCAACAACTTCTAGTATTTTATCACACCTTCTAAGAACCTTAAAACGGTATAATTTGGTATCAAAGCCCACGAGCCCTAGATTTTTTAGGGTTGTTTTTCTTGTCCCAATCAAAAATTCCAAAATAAAATTACATCATACCCATATCATTCATACCACAATTCCTAGCCACAACCCTATATTTTCAAAATCCAACCTTCCTACCTTCACTGAAAACCCATCCCGACATCCACCTCCAAAACCTAAGCCCCGGACCAACCTCGATTTGCAATCCTACATCCGCCGAAACCATCATCAAGAGAAGATGCCACAATACCACCTAGGAAAAGTCAGCAAAAGAGGTGTCCAGGAACTTATATGCACGAGAAATCCTTCAACTGCAATAGAAACTTGTTGTCATTAAAAGGAGAAAGTTGGAGAGGTGACGCAAGGCTACAACAATCACTCGTCGGATGAAAGAAATAAAGTGTATCCCTTCCATCGAGAAGATTCAAATTACGAACCAATACCCCGATAATTTGACTTGGAATATAAGAGGAGAAGTTAGGAACTTGAATTAAAGGTGAAGTTACCGAATTTTGACGGTCGCATGGATCCATATAATTTTGTCGAGTTGCTCCAAACAGTGGAACAAATTTTGTAGTGCAATGATGTTCATCAAGGAAACAAAGTTAAATTACTAACCATCAAGCTCAGAAAGAATGTTTCCTTATGTTTGGAGAAATTGAAGCGTCCTCCCCTACAGAAGTAAAAAAATAAAATCACTACCTAGTCTGAAGATGAAAAGAGAGATGCACCGCACATACCTTCCCCCAAATTACCAATAAGATAAGTTCATAAAACCCCACCACCTGCATCGAAGAGATTCATAGGTAGAGAAATACACAAAAGAATTAGATTAACTCCCTTTGAAATGTGAGTTGTTCAAATTAGATGAGCAACAATTGCGAGATACCCTGAAGGATTGAGACCATCCATTGACAATATGGTATAATTATAACAATATTGAACATTATAGGATGTCTAGATTTTAACCCTGAAAGTGGAGAGACAATACGGCAGTAGTAGTTCCACACCACCCTTCAAAAATGCTTCAACAATAAGATCAGTTAGCAAGAGTACACCCAATGGAGCAACCAAGCCGATCTGGTAAGAGAAAAAACCAACTCATAGTGAAGAAAGTGTGGAGACAACCAAAACTTCTAAATTTCATATCAACAAAGAAATATTTAAGTGCCAAGACTTTGGGCACAATTCTTCTGATTGTCCAAACAGAATGATGATGTCTTTTATTGAGCAAGATATTATGGAAGTGGCAAAGGGGGAAGACCCAAAGAAGGAGAACATAAAAGAATACCAGTTGCTTGTAGTTAAGGAAAGACATGCTAGTAATTCGACGCGTTTTTCAGACTGAGCCTATGAGAGAGCGAAAGTGGCCCACCATATGAAGGAAAAAGTATACAACCATATTATAGGTGGAGGAAATTATGAAAATGTGGCATCTACACATATGATGAATAAATTGAGCATTGCTACTCAAAAGCATTCCAAATCATATTCTCTAACATGGTTGAATAAAGAGACTAAGTTCAAAGTTGACAGGAATGCCTCTTAGAGTTTTCTATCGGAGATGATTTTTACAAGCAAGTGTGGTGTGACGTAGTACCTATATATACTTGTCGCATTCTATTAGGCGGTCTTTAGCAGTATGATTATTGCACAACATGATGGCTATAGGAATACATACTCTTTCACCAAAAATAGGAAGCGTGTTATATACTTGCCTTGAAAGGAGTCTAAGGTGTTTGAGGATGTGGTGACACAAACGATCTTTTTGTAGGCCTTGAGAGAAGCACCCACACAACTAGTATTGATTGCCCAAGAAGTAAGTCGAGAGATTGATACCATACATAGGGCGGTCTCCGTTGAGTGGGGTCCAACATCTTATCATTTCAAATAGAGTTGAGGAGCATCTAAGCCATTTCATTGTTTTATAGGGGAGAACATTAGGCAATGGGATCCAAGTGTTACCAGAGACGAGGGCGAAGTCTCTCCTACCTAAGGAGATTGATGCGAGATGTGATAATTATTGTGATACCGCAGCTCCAAGCAGCAGTTCCAACAATTGCTAAATAACAAGCCCAAGAAAATCCGGCTTTTTTATTTATTTTCCATTTTTAGACCGAGTTTCCTTCTATTTTTCTTTCTTTTCTAGTCTTTCCTATATTTCTAGTTTCTAATTAAGATATTTTCTATTAGTAAAAATTTATATAGGTTGTATTGTGATTTTTTGTTTTTTTTTTAGTTTTGATTTTATGTATTTTGAGATATTTCTCTGAATTCGGCTCTCTGAAGTGTCGTGTTTGTAGTTTACCCAGGAACAAGAGGTGGATCTCTATCATCGTCCGCACCTTACTGTTTTGTTGCTCACCAAATGTTTTCAGTCGGATGGCAGTCGAAACGGCTGCCACCTACTGTTTATAATAGAAAGCCACCATTTTCCCATTTCTGATTCTCTATCTAGCAGCTGTTCACACCGATTTTCAACCATCATCCATCCTCCCACTCCCATTACCCATCCTAAAACCTCTTGAACGCTTGTTTCTGTTCTATCACACCTTCTAGGAGCCCTAGAATGCATAATCATTTCAGAAATTGGCTAACTCAATCGAACACAATAGAAGTAGGTAATCCAAAGTCTGCCCATATGGGCCAGAAGAAGAAGCAAGCTCTCCTTGCATTTTGTTATTTTCAAGTAAGGGATTAAAATACCCACTTGTGAAAACATGTTCATAATCAAAAAGAAGTAGTTATGGCCCCCAATTGTTTGCATGCAATAGGCACATGAGGATGAAAGTTAACGTTCCTCTTCAGTCTAGCATACATCACGGCCTCTAAGGCCTCCCATAATCATTTTAAAAATTTTCTCTCTCAATCAAACACAATAGAACTAGTTTAGAAAAACAAAGTATGTCCATAAAAGTTAGAAGAAGAGTAAAGCTACCTCCTTGCCTTTTATTATTTTCCTGTAAGGGATTAAAATAACCACTTATGAAAATATGTTCACAATCAAATAGACAAGGGTCATGGCCCCCCATTGTTTGCATGCAGTAGACACATGAGTTACCATTATTGCACCTCCATTAATGATCTTGCAGTCTCTTTTTGAAAATTTGGAGAGAGATACTCTCCATCTTTTTTGCATATGAGGCTCATTTTTTGTAGCCACGTCTTAACACTAAAAATTCTAAGGCCTAAACATCATGCTGCAATTCGAGATATCATCTCCTCCATACTGACATACTGAGAATTTGAACTTCAACAATGATCAAACTCAGGAATGAGCCCAAATAGAAAATCATATATATGAGCTTTGCAATGAAATGCTTCAAGATGGTGGCATCTTTTGGGCACTTCAGCTTAAATACCAGATTTTAATCTAGCTCTTGCCACAAATTTCTCATATAATAGGTATACCATGTCATTGTTTGTCTCCCGTCATCTTCACTTTAATTTCATATACCTTGGTAGGATCATGAGCTTTTGAGCAAGTGTGGAAAATCGAGTCCCAAATCTCCCAAGAGATATTCAAGGGAATATAAGCATCACTAATTAATGGATCCATCAAGTCCCATAGTTATGACATGATAAACCATTCAGCTTCATCCAATGCTTCAACATTGAATCTCCTCTTTTTTATTATGTCCCAAAAAACTGAACAAGCTAACATTTTACAAGATTAAAAATACTTGATTTGAGTTATCCTTGAGGAGCTGAACAATGTTTTCAGATGTCAAGAATCAAACTATCGCCCTGAAGATTAAATGGCAATGGAAATCTAATGCATAAAAATATTGCTGAAAACAAAGCATGATGGTTTTTGGAAGTTGGAAGAAAAATTAGAAGGTGGTTCTTGTAAGGCTGCAATTGTTGGAAGGCAATGATTACTAGAATACAGGAAAAAGAAAATAGAAGGTATTGATTGGTACGTAGTTGAAATATTCACAAAACTGAAGACTGTGGTCAGAGTTGCAAAAAAATTTGCATCAATGATGTGTTTGTTGGAATCAAAGAAGAAAAAATATTGGATGCTAAACAAACAAAAATGAAAATACCTAGAAACGCCAAAGCAAACAAACCTTGGGACTCTGAAGCCATGTCAAGAGGAGAACAAGATTTAATTATCTCGCATTAATTTAAGGAAATTAATACATAATAATGTTTAAACTATTCTTAGAAAAAAAATAGGAAACTAGCCAACACCAAAAAAGGAAAAATATCTACAATAAAACTAAACGTGATTGAACATAAACAATCAAATTTGAATCAAGAGCTTTCTCTCATAGCATTCGCATGCGGGCCAAGTTGGCAAGGACTTCAATTTATAGCACACGGGACTTCCAATTTATGATTATTTATATCAACTTTAATATATTTTTTAAAAAAATATATACATTAGTAACAATATAATTATTGGGTTCCCAAGCCCTAGATACAAAAAAAAGGAGGGTTGTGTTAGTTAATCAACGGTCAGCATAATTTTTTTGTAAAAAAAAATCATGACATGAATCATTTAAATCATCGTGTAAATGCTTGGGCATCCTCTGGAAGCGATGCACCGTATGGCCTGAATGCAGTGTAAGTGTGCAAAGGCCGTAGCACCGGTGTCCGGGTGTAGTGTTAAATTAGCAAGGGTTCCTATGTTATGGATGAAAGCAGGTAAAAACATTAGTCCATAAAACAAATATTAGAATAAAAACTTGAAATATAGGTACTCTCACAAGTAAATTAATGAATTTAGTATATATTATGATTTATAAGAAAATAAATATCTTGAGCATTCAAGAAACTAAATGGGTTGAAAAAAAAGGCTAAAGAGATTGATAGCTTAGATTTTAATTTTGGTATTCATATAAGAGTCTAGAAATGTAAATATAATTAAAAATAAGAGATGAAAAAATTATTATACTTTGAGATAAAATTATAGCCCTAGAGATTGTTGTAGATACTAAGATTCTTAATATTATAATATTTATGTTACTCGACTAGAATTAAATATATGTTCAACAAAAAAATTTAAAATGATCTAGACAAATTAATACGAAGGATGCTATTTGAAGAAAAAAAAAATTTAAGGAGCTTTAAATAAACATATTGGTTTATGATTTTTTTTTAATTACTAATGAAGAGGGTAAAGTCATCTTGAATTATACTTTAGCTTAAGGTTTTGTTATTGCTAATACTTTATTTAAAAAAAAACGAGTATATTATCGCTTACAAGAATTGAAAGGTTATTACAAGTGATAATTTCTTTATGAGAAAAATAAATAGTTGAGATTGTAAAGATTGAAATGTTATTCCAATTGAAAATTTAAGTACTCAACATTGATTATTGGCTTTGAATTTTAAAATGGAGAAGTAAAAGATGAAACATACAATATATTATAATAAAATTAGATTGAGACACTTAAAAGACAAACAAAATTATTTTTATGAGTAAACTATAAAATCTTAAGATTTCAGATGTTCATAAAGAGGCAAATGTTATGTGAGATAAAATAGTAAACATTATAAAGCAAGTTGCAAAAAATATAATTGGTGAATTAAAAGGAAAAACTCATATAAATAAAAATAGTTTGTTGTGGATTAATAAAATGCAATAAAGATAAAATATAAGAAATTTTATAATAAAAATTATTTTAAATGTAAAAAAATTAGAGAAATTAAAAAAATATAAGGTGACCCATAGGAAAGCTAAGAGAATTTGTGATGCTAAGAATTTTTTTTAGTGATCATTATAATATATTAGATTATAAAGAGGTTAAAAGATATATGTATAATCAAGCCAAACAAAGAAAAAAAAGCCAAGATTTAGTCCAAGTAAATTATATTAAAGAGAAAAATGAAGATGAACTTTTCTTAGATGAGGACATTCAGCATTAGTGGATGAGATATTTTGATAAAATTTTCAATCTAAATTTTGAAAATACAATCTGCTTAGGAATTTTCATATCGTTAATAATAATAAAACACTTTATCTTTATTGTCGCATTAGTAAAATGAAAGTTGAGGAGGCCTTAATGAAAATGAAGTGTGAAAAATCAATAGGACCTAATGGTATTCCAATAGAAGTGTAAAAATATTTAAAAGCTTTGAGAATTTATTGGTGAAGTTGGATGGTTGAAATGGAGGGAAGTGTCGGGCCTATTTGTGATAGAAAAGTACTGCTTAGACTTAAAGGATAAATTTATAAGATGTTGGTCAGACATGCAATGCATTATGGTGCATAATGTTGGCATATAAAAAGAAGCATAAAACTAAACTAAGTGTTGTTGAGATGAGAATGTGGTAGATAAGTGGCTTTACACTTAGAGACAAAATGTGAAATGACTATATTCATGAACGAGTTGGTGTAACTCAAGTGACAAACAAGATTAGAGAGAGTCATCTTAAATGGTTTGGTCACATGACTCTGATGATCCGGTTAAGAGAGTAGATGATTTAGATTTTTGACATATGTTAAGAATGGCAGAGGTAGACCTAAAAAGACTTGGACATGTATAAAAAAAATGATTTTAATTTATTATGACTAAATGAAAATATGACACTCAATAGGACACAATGGCCCACTTAGTGGGATAAAGACTTGTTGAGAAAATTATACATTAGTATATAATTTCATCAATATGATTTCCCCAAATTAATCAAATAAAGACTCGAAATTTGCTAAAATATGACACTCAATAGGGCACAATGGCCCACTTAGTGGGATAAAGGCTTGTTGTTGCCGTAAGAAATTTATACATTAGTATATAATGTCATCAATATGATTTCCCCAAATTAATCAGATAATGACTCAAAATTGCTAAAATGATTTGATCGTAACTCAATTGTCGTCGCATTGCAAAACTCAAAATTTATGTTTGCATTGCATCAAACAAGCAATTACTCGAGTTGGGAAACATACGCAGCTTCACCATTTTGAAAGCTCGGACAAAAACTTCCATATGAGAAGATACACTGAGATGGCTTTCTAAAATTTGGGCTAAGCTTAAAAACCCAAGACAATAAGATTAACAAAGGTTCAGTCCTCCAATTTAATTGGTTAGACATCAACTAGAGCACAACATGTACCTCCAGTCATTCACCGTAAAATTTTGCACTTTAAAACATTTTAAAAGTAAGCAAGAGGTCTAATATTGCTTTTTAAACTATATATTTTTCCTATTGTAAAGGAAACAAAACAAAAGAATAACACGTCAAGACCAATTAAATAATAATATATGAAAGTAGTTCAGCATTGAAGCACCAAAAACTAAATCAAAACAAAAAAAATCAAGTTTCAATGGTAATAATGCCATATGGTCCAGCTTCTTTAAGAACAAAAAAGAATTGAATAGAAATGGGCAAGTTCCAAGGAAACAATATAGCATTCTATTGTCGGTAAATTATAGATATGAGAACACAAATATGCAAGGTAAAACTCTTGCACACAAAATATGACAAAAACAATAAAAGGAACTAACAAGGAAACAAACAAAATAAAGTTCAAGATTTGTAACTTGTATATTTCATGAAGGCTTGTGCTTAATAACTACAAGCAGGAACTCAACATCTAAACCGCAACACTTCTATACATAGGCGGCTAATTTTGGTTTTATGATAGCAATATAAAGCATGCAAACCAAAAATTATAATAAAATCAAGAAAAACTAGTTTTTAAGTTTTGGACTTTACCAATACCATTTAAAAATTTAACATTGATGACAAAGTTGCCATTGATTGTGGGTTGCTTCAAAATAAGGGAATCTTATTGTATAATCTCATAATCAACATAAGAACAGCAATTACAAGAGCCAAGATTAATCAAAGCAATGAACAAGGTCCTCCAAATGAAATGAAAATGAATAAAAAACATTAAGATCCACCTAATATCAAACAAGAAGTCTAAAAATTATAGACAGATTCTATAAGAAAATATCCAGTAGCTTGGAAATCCAATCTTCATTTTCAAAAAACAATTCCCAAAAACCAATTTTAGGATCTGAGCACCACAAAATAAATAAGATTCAATCAGTTTAGAATCTAAGAAAATGACAGACCCAAGATAGATTTGTGCTTATACAAGAAAATGAAAATTTTGTAACTTAGCATTTAGTGAGAATGAAGTAACAAAAATTGGATTAAGATAAAAGAGAATTACTAGAAAGGCATGTAAGACCGCTAAACAGAATATGTTTTAGAAAAAGGAAGGTAAGCTAATGATGTGCAGAATTTTCTAAAAATGGATTTTTATGAACCTAAACTCTACTTCTAGAAGCTTCTATTGCAGCTGAAGATTACTGCAGATATGCTTACTCAAACCCCTGATCATTTAATCACCTCAGAGTCAACAACAATTTCAGCCTAGCATTAAATAGGAAAGGCCTCAAAATACAAGATTGGATGACACAAAGTATCCAATTAGAAAATATTTTTTTAATAGTTCGTTCTAGACCAGAAATAAATAGTCCACCAAGAGAGCAATATGGCTTCAAATAGAGGTGCAATTTTGTGTATAATTTATATGCTTTTCAAAAAATTTTCCGGCTGCAGTATCCAACGATAATGGTACTGTTATATTTTGACCAGAGATAAATAGTCCACCAAGAATGTAATATAGCTTCCACTACAGGTCAATTTTTGAGTAACTTTTGTTACTTTTGAAAAAAAAAAAGATTTGTTTTACTTAGTTTTGCAGAAATCCTGGAGACAATAACTGCACTACAAAAGAAGAAGAATGCACTTCAAACATTAAAAATGAAAAACAATTTTAAACTTCTACGAAACTCAGCAATCATGAATCAACAACAAACATTGCAGCGAGGTTTAGATTGTCGAATGAGAAAAAATCGTTAAATTGGTTGGTAAGAAATGCTATGAACCTACATTCCATCAAAAAATGATAAAAGCTAACCATGTTAAAATTACAAATAATAATAATAATAATAAAAATATGTATCATATAAAATGCTCTAAATTAGAACATCAATATCTAAACATCTATTTTCAGGGTGAGCAAAAATAAAAAAATAAAAAATAAAAAAAACCTACTCACCTGCATTCTAGGTATTCCTGAAGACCACCTTTGCGCTTAATAACATCTTTAAATTTGATTTTCTCAATTGGGCTAAGGGTATTAGCTTTCAAACCAGCAGCAACAGCTGATGCAGCTCCATCACTTGCATCACATAAGATTTCAGAAGAACTAGGTTTCTCTAAATTGGTGGTAGAATGATAATCATCAATAGAAAGATTTGTAAAAAGTCCTTGCTCATGCATAAGAACTTCCCAACCATCATCTCCTTCATAAGCCATGTCACCATGCTTACGTTTTTTCACATTCCGTAATGCCCGAGGAACTGTAGGTTCATGTTCCAAATGACCAGAATCAGGCTGTTTAGATTCTTCAAGATGTTGAATTCCATTAGTTAAAACAGCATTCTGCAATGATGCATCAACAACATTAGCAATAGAAAGATCTTCGGATGTAACCAAAAATTGTTCTTTGAGCGCAACAACAATAGGTTGATTTGTAAATCCTTCATCAACAGACTCAATCAAAGTTTTTTGGATAATAGGTGCCACAATGGTCTCTCCAGACAGTTCTAATAGCTTCTCAGAATAAGCACTTGGCTTGTCAGTTGTTTCTTCAAATGGCACATTAGTACATTGAAGCATGGTACCGGCCTTCAGACTCGGAGCTTCTATACATGTGTCATTTAACATACAGTCTCCAAAAGAGGTGGCATCATTCTCCTTCAATATCGAGGGAGGAAGTGCTTGAGATTTACAATCAGTAGACCCAGAAAAATCTTCCGGGATGATTGTCAGCTGCAGAGAACATGAACCTTGAACAAAAGAAAGGCTGGTATCAGCAGCTTCCTTTTGGAAACCACTGGGTTCTGATTTCCACATCATCAAATTTTGATTAACTTCATCAACTGTATGAGAAGCTTGGTTGGATTCAGCAATCCTACAGGTTCTAGGTGGACATAAACCACTTGGATAAAGCTCAACAATTTCATTCTTGCGGCTCATGCTACCATTAGAACAATGCTGCAAGCCATCATGCAAGGACTGCTGCTCCTCTTTCACCTGGCAACATCTCAGTTCATCTACTAATCCACTAGAATTAGGATGACATCCATTCTCATGGCCTGAAAGGTTGCTTACTCTACCTTCTTCACCTCCTGTGTTAAGTTTATTTATATCAAGGTTAAAACAAGCGACTGCTGAATTTTCCAAAATTTCTTGTGAGACTTTATCAACACCACTTTTCTCAATCTTATCAAGGTCTACCTTAACTTCAACAGTAGAAATCAAAGGGGAAGTTATCATCCCTTTGTAGGTTGAGTCCTTGAGTGCTCTATCAGATTTTCCAATCCTCACTTTCCTCTTCAGTGCAAGTAAAGGGTTTGCTTCCCCAGCAAATCCTGTAATCATGCTTTCATCTATGTTAATGAGATCTCCAGAGGCACAGTTTTTGGCAGCTCTGTCAGATTTTCGGCTTCTACCTCTCTTCCTCAGTTCCAGTAAAGGGTTTGCCAATATGCTTTCTTCTTTGGAAACCTGATCTGAAATCCCACCGACTCCAGCAACCACCGTCACCTCTGCAGGATTAGCAGCAGTACATTTTCTACCAAACCTTGCTCCCCTCGGATGTTTCTTCTCCCCATCAGAGCTATCTTTTGACAGAACCACAGAACCCAAATTACTTGCTATTTGCTTGCTCGGCGCTTTAGCAGACTTCACTCCACTACCAGCGCTAGATTGGGCCCTCTGAATGTATGCAGACAATGAATCTTCGAAACTTGAATCCGAAGAACCATCAGGGATCCCAAGAAGATCCAAATCCCCAACATAACCATCCCCCTTGGAAATAGCCCGCTTAGACCTCCAAGTTTGAGGTTTTCCAGTAAGAACCACCTTAGCAGGTGAAGCAATGCCCCCCATTAGCCCGGGAGGGGAACCTCTCACTACATCTCCACACAATTCCGCACCATCCTCATCCTTAACCTTCTTCAATCCCCTTATATTCTTCCTAAAACTAGCCAATGTAGCATCCAATCCGCCTGAATCTAACATCTTAACGCTAGGGTTTTCAACCCTAGATTGTGCAAGCAGAGGCCTACCCTTCTTCACACCCCTCGACCTTTTCAAATTGAACAGAGAGCCAATCGGCCGTTCGTCCTCCTCATCCGGCACCGCAAGACTTTCCACCGCTGATAACGATTTCCTCTTACTTTCTCCCTCAACTTCATCTCCCATCTTAGAGCGCCTCGCCCTAGGTATTCTCGCGTCCGAAGCTTGATAACCTAACCCTATCTCGCCAATCCCCTCAGACGACGGGCGCAAACATTCCTGCGGCTAGAAGGCTCCATCCTCAAAATCAGACCATTCATCGTTCATATATCTACTATCTAGATTAATTGGGAACCCAGAAAGCTAAAACACTGAGAACTCCAAGATTGAGAAAGGGAGAGCGCGCTGTTCTGGCTATGATTCGAAACAAAAGGCGGAGGCGACGGTGGCCAGATGCTTACCTGAGCGTTATAAACGCTGGCAGACGACAGAAAATCGAAACCAAAGGGATGACGGCAGCAAAGGGTTCCGGCGATCTAGTCGCTCCAGGAGGCGGTAACGCACTCCTGCTACTGCGTGACGACGAAATTGATAGGGAGCTGAGTTTCTCCAAACTTTTTGCCCTTTCGCTTCTCCGTTGGTTTTTTTTTTTTTAATGGAATTTTTCTTTCTCAAATAGATGGAACTTATTTAATTAAAGTTTGGAATCAATATATTTCAGGAAANAAGTAACATTTAATCACCTCATTATAATAGACCAGAAATAAATAGTCCACCAAGAGAGCAATATGACTTCAAATAGAGGTGCAATTTTGTGTATAATTTATATTCTTTTCAAAAAATTTTCAGGCTGCAGTATCCAAAAATAATGGCACTGTTATATTTTGACCAGAGATAAATAGTCCACCAAGAATGTAATATAGCTTCCACTACAGGTCAATTTTTGAGTAACTTTTGTTACTTTTGAAAAAAAAAAAAAAGATTTGTTTTACTTAGTTTTGTAGAAATCCTGGAGACAATAACTGCACTACAAAAGAAGAAGAATGCACTTCAAACATTAAAAATGAAAAACAATTTTAAACTTCTACGAAACTCAGCAATCATGAATCAACAACAAACATTGCAGCGAGGTTTAGATTGTCGAATGAGAAAAAATCGTTAAATTGGTTGGTAAGAAATGCTATGAACCTACATTCCATCAAAAAATGATAAAAGCTAACCATGTTAAAATTACAAATAATAATAATAATAATAAAAATATGTATCATATAAAATGCTCTAAATTAGAACATCAATATCTAAACATCTATTTTCAGGGTGAGCAAAAATAAAAAAATAAAAAATAAAAAAAACCTACTCACCTGCATTCTAGGTATTCCTGAAGACCACCTTTGCGCTTAATAACATCTTTAAATTTGATTTTCTCAATTGGGCTAAGGGTATTAGCTTTCAAACCAGCAGCAACAGCTGATGCAGCTCCATCACTTGCATCACATAAGATTTCAGAAGAACTAGGTTTCTCTAAATTGGTGGTAGAATGATAATCATCAATAGAAA
>JXCR01102371.1:8290-30692 GCA_002079205.1 Phalaenopsis hybrid cultivar
CGCAGTTCGATATGGCTCTCCACCTGTGTTGCTCTTATTACCATGTTCCATTGCATTATGATCTTCAACCGTGCTAATTTCATAGTTTCTCTTAATTCTCATAGTCTCAACGGGCGAAGTGTTGCACGTATGTGAGGCTTTAGATCCTTCATAAAATTCATCTCTAATATTTCTTCAGAAATCCTCCTCAGTCCTCCAGTTAATAGTTTGAATATCTCTCTATACTCCATGACAGTCCCTTCTTGAGTCAATACAAAGAATTGCTCGCATAAGTCTCCTTTCGGAATGGTTCATAAATGTTCCAATAACCAATCCTTGGATTCTTCCCATGTTTTACTAATTAGTTGATGTTGTTCTTTCTATTGTACCATGCTAGAGCCTTCCCTTCCAAATACAGGGCCGCTGCCGTCAAAATTTTTTTCCCCGTTAACCCATCAACAGTTAGACATCCTCTCCTTCAAAGATTAGCATCTTCAAGTTATTTATGTGTCTTCCCAATTTCTTTGACCGAAGTGCATTCCACCCGTAAGGCGGGGGTGGGGTTTCTTTATTAAACCAATATTAATTTCCCTTCTTCCATAAATATGTGTGCCTCTTAATCAGCTCTTCCGTCCCCATAAGCTCCGAAATCGCCTTTTTGCTTGAAGGCTGTTGCAACAAATGACACTAGTGCGATTGTGTGTAACCCTCTGTCGGGGTCCCGCTTACCATGGTTCCTTGTTCCAAGTCCAAATCTTTCAAATTGGTCTTTTCCCGTCCTAAATTGTTCGTTGTCTTATTTTGCCTGTTGCCTCTCATTCCAACCGTCTAGATGTCATGTCATTGCTTCCAAGTCTTGTTGCTCAAGTCTGCTTCCCATTTCCTTCACCCGATCCTGTTGCTTCAGATCCACCCGAGACAATGATGTTGCCCTTATGTCACACAAATTCTTTTGATTGCTATTGCTCACTTCCATTCCATACGTCATTGTTCGACCTTGTTGCAAGATTGCGAAGTGGAGGGTTTGTGTTGGACTCTATTTTTTTCTTTATCATTTCTTCCGAGGGTGTGAACCTCCCCTCCAATCTCCTCTCCACTGTTGAGAAACACTTTACTTTTCCAAATTTGATTTGATTAACCTCTTATGCTAGTTTTTCATTCAAAACATCCACCTTTTTGGCTTGCCCTTACTCCTGGATGGTTTTAATACTTCTTTATGATGAAATTACGAGATTTGAAATTTTCGAATACATGTTCGGCATGTGCGTAACTCTAGACGTCGCGATCCTGAAATTCTTGTATGTGATTTATTGGAACTATTAGAAGCCACAATTTGAATTCATGTACGCCATAGATCCTGATCATGAGTTTCCGTCACAAGCAACGTTGAACTTCTTTACGCCGTGATACTGATTGATAATTTTGACCAATAGTGACGCGAAACTTCTTTACGCTGAGAGCCTTCGACCATCCTACAATCTGTACCTCGTGATGCTATCGTTGGCCTTCTGTGACTGTGGCATGAAAGGAGCGCGATTGGCTACAATCCCATTGCGACCTTCTCGACTACCTCTAGTTGCGCTGTCTCGTGGATTTGGCCTCCACGATCTCGGCTATTCGCGGCCTTGGACATTGTAATCGACTTGTTCCTTTCTAGCTAGCTCCAATCGTGACTATATCACCATATTAGGTCTCGTCGCAACACTTGTTTTCTCCCTTAAATCATGATTATTTCGCGTGGTTTAATCACTAAAACTAGTGCCTGTAAGGCGTGATATCATCGTCATGCCCAGCTAGCTTTTATCGCGATTGTGTCGACAAAGACATTAGTTGTATGTTGCAAACCCATCGGTCTTCCCAACGCCTGTATTTTACGAACCCTTAGTTGGCCTCCTAGTCTAGGTCACGAAGGCCATGCAGCGGAGAGGATGAAGAGTTATCGATGCTCTGATACCAATTTGATAGAAAACTATACAGAAATTAGGGAAAATAATAATTTTATTTCTGAAACACTAAACAATTCAACACGAAACGAAAGATAAGCATCTACAAATCGATAGGTAGGCGATCTCTTTCAAATTCTACTATTCGAGAGAAGTTTCTCAAATACTATATTTAAGACTCGAGAATCTCATGCATAACACTATTCCTAAGCTATTAAGCCCTATTTATACCCAACAATAAAAATGATAAAAGACTAAATTGACTGTATGCTTATAAAAGACAATTTTGCCTTTTGGTTTTGATCTAACACTGAATTTTTTGATGTATTAGTGGTTTCAATTTTCATGTTGGGCAAGTCTACCATGGAAGCTATACATTTATTGAGAGGTTTGATGGAGAAATATGCAGAGACTAGGGAGGATTTACATATGATTTTTATTGATTTAGAAAAATATTATGAATTAGTTTGGAGAGTTCTAAATAAAAGGTATTGAGATTGTTTACATTCAAGTCATTAAGATATGTATGTTAAATCTATTACTTGTGTTCAAATAATAGGAGGATTGACAAAGTATTTTCCTACTTCAGTTGGATTACATTAGGGACTAGCTTTAGGCTCATATCGTTTTGCTTTAATAATGGATGTTATTATCGGACATTTACAGGAGGATGTGCCTTGGTGCATGCTTTTCGCTAATAATGTCATTCTTTTGGGTAAGACTTGAGAGAGTTCAAGAAAAACTTCAATAAGGTCAACTTTAAAGTCTAAAGACTTTCGTTTGAGTGGATCTAAAATTGAATATATGGAATGTAATTTTAGGAATAGTAGATATAGTGGCACGGTTGTAATAATTGTGTGATCAAGTCATTAAAAGGAGTGAACATTTTTTATATTCTAGCTCTCTTGTTCAAGGTGATGGTGACATAGATGGCAATGTTATTAGAAGAATTCAGGTTGCGTGGTTGAAGTTGGGGATTGCATCGGGCCTATTATGTGATAGAATAGTACCACTTAGACTTAAAAGGAAAATTTTGCAAGGCGGCAGTGAGACTTGCAATGCTTTATGGTGCATAATGTTTGCCTGTAAAAGAGAAGCATAAAATTTAGTTAAATGTTGTTGAGATGAGAATGCTCAGATGGGTGAGTGGCTTTACATTTAGAGACAAAATGCGAAACAAATAGATACGTGAAAGGGTTGGAGTAGCTCCCGTGAGAGACAATATTAAAGAAATCCTTAGATGGTTTGATCGCATTAAACATCAACCATCTGTTTGGCCCGTTAGTAGAGTAGTTGTTTTAGATTTGACTTATGTTAATAAAGATAGAGGTAAAACTAAAAAGACTTGGGTGTGTTGTATTAAAATTGATCTTAATTTATTAGAATTAAATGAAAATATGACACTGAATAGGACACAATGGAGGAAATTGATTCATGTAGCCAACCCCACTTAGTGGGATAAAGACTTCTTCATAAACGGTTGTTCTATTTTGACCATGGAACCCATTCTAAACGTTTGTGCTTACCTTCATTATATATTTCAGCGTATATGTAGTAACCTATATCATTATTTCTTTTTGAGTAGAAAATAACATCGAGTTCTTTAATCTTGAAATCCTTTGTTAACGCCTGTATTTGCTGTGATGCAGGACTTTCTAGGGTTTAGCCTTTCTTATGTAGTTTTAATATGAGAATAAAAAAATCATACAACGTGCAAACAAAATTTATAGGTTACAAACTTAAATATTAACAATTATTTTTACATTCAATGAAAATTAAAAATGTGATGGAAATTAATGACCTTCAATAATCTAATGACCTTCAACTAGAAATATTAATTAAAACTCATGCTTAGGCAATTCATTAACATGAAACCATGTTGCGTCAAATTTGTTTTAAGTTATCCACACATTAAACTTCAATTATAAATAATATAAGAATAAGGAAAATAATCTTCAAAAAAGGCAATCCTTACGTTTTTTACTAGGATATAACTTCTTTCGAAACTCTTCATGTCTTTGATTTGATCAATGAATTGAATTGCTAGAGTATAATAAAGGCACTTCCAACTAGAAATTTAATTCAATCACCAATTACCTTTGTAGATGCCTTAAGCCCTATTTTCTAATCATAAGGCCTCAAAGGAATTCCTCTATTCAGCTCTAAAGAAGGCTATTTTTAGAATCCTGATCACATAAATTACCTTAAAACAAATTTCCACTGAAGCCTAAAACGTTAAAAGCTGCCAAAGTCAATTTACAGAATTTAGCTGCAGCTTATGTCAAAATAAGATGTGGAATACTATATGTAGAATAGTCACTTGAGCAAGTTAACAAATGGTTTCATGAGAACAGAGAACTGCAAAAGGAGTCAATGATTTATGGTGTCTTAGGGTCTAGTGTTTTTGGATGATGTGCACAAAAATTACAAGAAAGTACAATGTATAGTTTCTCAACTTTTAATTTAAGCAAGAAAACATTCTTCTTTAATGCAGAATCAGAAAAGAAGCTTCATTGGCTCCAAAGGATGTTTGAAAAATCCGTCAAAATCTAAAATTTCATAGGCACTTTTAAGAATAATTATTGAATTTCACAAGTATTAAATTCACACCATAAAAGTAATGAATAATATGTATGAAACTTGATATGATCTTAATTATGTATTGAAAACAATTACAAAACAACTTTAGAAGAAAGCTCACTGACAGAAATCAATAATTGGAAGAACTGTGCCTCATTTCGATAAAAGTACAATTATTCCTCATAAATTATCATTAAGGCTTAAAAAGGTTTGATAGAATCCACTGTCCTAGGCACCAACATCATTGGCATGATTCATTTAAATTTAGAAAGAAAATCAAAAGCATGAAGACAATTGCATATTTTGACTTCCATGATTATTGAGCCAATATTTTGATATTTTTATGCTTTTAGATTTGCAATAGAACTCTAAAGAAAGTAGGTGTGGGGTTGTTTCACATTAATCCCAACATGAAACTTTTGACTCCGGTAAGTATTTAGTCAATATTTCTATAAATTTGGTCTTCGCCGTTGCATTTATATTGAAATATTTATGAGTCATCTCATATAAACTCTATTTTTTCACATGTAAAGTATCTCTGATGTCTTTATTTATAGTGGGCATGATTTCTCTTCAATAATATTTTCAACTACGAGGTCAGAACTTTTAACCTTCAAGCAAATATGCAGGAACATCAATTTTAGTTTCTTCTAGAACAAAAATATTCATTTTTTAAATGATATTGAGCTATTTAATCTCGTAAAGCTATGCTAATGTGCAAATTCTATTTGTCATATGGCATCTTAAGGTTTAGAGCTTCTAATTTTGTTTTGATCTGATTTAAACAAAATACAAGATGCACTCAAAATTCACATATCACAACTTAATATTTAACAATTATTTATTACCTTCAATGAAATAAAAAACGCAATGAAAATCAATTCAAATGTAACTTTAATATCCTATTAGTAATATTGACTATTTATTCATTGTTAAGCAAGCCACAAAGATGTCTTAAAATTCATTGACATATTGAAACTAAGTTGTATTAAATTTGATCAAAATCAATCATGTTAAAACCAATAGCAAAATCAAGAAGAATAAAAAAGAATTAAGAAAATAATTTTTAAAAATGCAAGGCCCACTTTTATACAAGTATATAATCTCTCTAGGAAAATTTCAGTCTATTTTTTGGTCGATGAATTGAATTCTGAGAGTTGAAGAAAATGAAAGGAGACAATAAGTAGAATCATGATCTTAAAAAAAACCTTAGAAATGTATATCATTGGAACCTAGGCTATTGCAAGCCGACAAAGTTGGTTAACATATAAAGTAACTGCAGATAGTGTGAAATGAAGACCTATAAAACTTTTTAGTAATGTTGTTTTGAGCAGGTTAAGCATTGTTTTCATAAGATTAGACAGTTGCTTGCAATCTATATATAATAATAGTGAATCTTGATATAATTTGATGGAAAAAATAAAGAGTTGGTTGCGTTTTGATTCAATGGACTGGATACTATTGAAGAAGGGAGTCCCAATGCTGAAAAATTTGCTAAAAACATTAGAAAAGATTGCTGAATATAGTCATATTCAAATGGGTAGAAAAGGTATCGTATTTATGGGAGCAATTTAGCTCAATTAATTTGCGTTGATGTAGAAATAACTAATAACACAAATCATTCATAATTGAACCAAAGGGGGGAAGAAAAAATATGAAAGAATTTAGCCCTAATCAATTACAATCAAGTATAAAATGCATCATTTGATCTTTAATTATATTGCATTATGAAGCACGGCACTTTTAAATGCCTTTTGTGTCTGTTTCAGACACTAACATGGCTTTGAAATACCCTGACAAATGTTTGACACTTCCAGAATTGTCTTAAAAGCATTTCACAGTAAATTTAGGCTCCAACCCAGTACTGGCATGTGCCCCATGTGAGAGATTCTTGTGGAAATAAGAAGTGTTTCCCACACAAGGGCAATTGCAAGTGTGAAATGGGTAATATCATACTTGCTATTATAAAATTTTTGTTCCTTCACATGAAATTTTTTTGGAAAACCATATTTTGAGTTAATTTAAATATTTGATGCAAAATACTTAATTTTTAAACTATATGATTTTTTATCATCAAATTGTAAGACAATCCTTTATTTTACAATAATACCTTTTTTTAGAACGTAAGACATGTATTTATTGCAAAATTGGAAGAGTTGTATTTCATTTTCAGTTACTTGAGCTTGGAAATTTGGAATTAGGACTTTTGCATCAGATAGATTGTGGTTATTAACTTAATATTCGATTAGTTCTATCCTTTTTTTTAGTAATGCCATATGTCGATGAAACGTTTTCTACTTTTTATTTGTTTTGATTGACATTATGTTACATTGTAAATCCATATAATATGTAGTGATTTTGAAATTGTAATTAAGATTTTCAGTCTCTCATTAATATGGACTGGTCACAATAAGAAGACATTTATTATTTATCATATGGATGACATAGAAATAACCTATTTTCAAGAACCTTAATTTGATTAGCACACATTATTAATGCTTCACAATTTATGATATTTTCTTCTTTTGGATAGTTATGTCAATGATTCTATATTTTTTGTAGAGTTTATGTATATGATATTAGGCATCATCCTGTGAAGCATTATATTTACTATTTTTTAGAAGGTGAGAAAAACATTGAAGAATCAGAATATATCATAACAAAGGTTTTCATGCTGAACAATCTGTGAATATAAGCTTAATTTAACAGATATAGTCCAAATGCAATGTCTAGAGGAATGAATTAATACTATAAATTATGAAGGCGATTACCCGCATTATGGAATTTAGGCTGACAGGCTCATTATCCTGAGCATCAAATCATCCTTTTGCTGAATTCTTATAGACACAATGTCATGTATTAGACATATACAAAGCAAAATCACCTACATTTTTTTTATCAGAATACAACCTTATCATTCCTTGTCATAGCTTCTTCCCATAGAACATAAAACAAAAATTTAAAACCCTAAAATTCCGATTTAATTACATGTGCAGTTTAGGTTCTATACTACCGAAGTCTACATATACTCTATTTTCCTTGTTGAATTAGAAAACTAAATTTATTGTTTCTTACAAATTGATTTCTCATATTATTACTCTTAGATCCATGATGAATGACCCCATTTTGCTGCAAACCAGACACATCAGGCACCCTTTTTTATCCCAAAAGTCCAGTTCTTTTTTAAAGAAAGTTGATGATGGTACATTTGTAAATAATGTTCATCATCCTTTGATAAAATACACATATAATAATACTTTTTGTGGAAATGGTGATTTTTCTTGTTGTAAAAAGTGTATCCATGTATCAATTTTTGTGTTACTAATTTATTGGAATTCCTTCATGCAAAGGAACATCATTACAATGTCTATTTACAAATGTTTAAACAAATGTTATTGGTAAATATGTAAATTTATGAAGTGGAAGAAGCGCCGATGACTGGGAAGTGAATATATAAAATACTGAAATCATCTGGAAAAACAGATTTGAAGTTTAATGGAAATCAACCTTTTTTTTTTTTTTTTGTTCTTCTACATTTCTTAGACACGCATGCATATTTACCCAGAGAGAGGGCGAAGGAGGAAAGTAAACACATACTCCTATATAAATATGCATGCATTCGGAGAAGTTAACTCAGGTCATGCAGCTCTTGACGCAAACCTCTTATTGATGGGTGTACGGTGGACCTCCACATCTGCTTTTAGAGTAAAGGATGAACCATCCATGCCCTCTGATGGAGCCAAGTAGAATTTCATGGGCTATTTTTTTCTGACATGTTCTGTGGTCTTCTTATTTTTTAGTTGTTGAAATTTTGGTGGCAACTATTAGCTGTTTCTAAAGGATGTAAGTTTTGATCTAGATATATCCTGATATTTTTATAATTTTTCCTTTGTATGTTCTCACAGGAATGGGGATATACGATGCCATGAAGCTGTGTAAAGCTGATGTTTCTACTGTGTGCTTGGGCCTTGCTGCATCAATGGGTGCCTTTTTGCTAGCTGCTGGAACTAAAGGAAAGAGATTTTGTATGCCAAATTCTAGAGTTATGATACATCAACCACTTGGAACAGCGGGAGGCAAAGTGAGCAAGCTCTTCTTTTTACTGTTTTATTTTGTTTCTCCGGTTATTAGGAGGTACAGAGCAAAATAACGGACCTATAAATGATATAAATCTGTAATGTTATATATTCTAGAGTTCTTGCTTGGTCTTTTTCGCTCATATATCTGTAGTGACGAACCATATAAATACTTGTTAGTTCCCATGCCCGTGTTTTAGTTTGTGGCTTACAATTTTGAAATCAGAGCAGTATGCATACTTCACGAATGATTGCATGGAGAAAAAATATTCTAGATTTTAAATGGATCACATGTTAAATGTCCATGTTTATCATTCTATATTTTGTTTTTGGCTGAATCATTTAATTTTCATCAAATCCATTAAATTTACATATGGTAGTTTAGCCTTATGTTTTTTATAAAATTACCATTGTATCCTTATTCCTTAGCGGTCATATTTTTCAAGGAATGTTGCATGCTTTTGCTGGAGTCATGTTGTTTTTCCTGCTCGGTATGCTTTAATTTATGTATGTGTGTGTGTGTGTTTTTTTTTATGATTCCATTCCTTGTATGGCATGTTATGTAATCATTGATTATTGGAATTGTCAGCACCTTCTCTCTCTCTTTCTACATATATGCATGTTTTTACTATTTTTCTTCTATATGAATAGAGAATTTTCCAAAGAATTATAATTTGTCTTGCTTTTTTAATTAGATAATATCCCATCGGCAAATCAAGTAATTTTATGAAATTTCAAGATCATTTGATCTTGCGTCAAGTATGCACAAGTGATCTCCTAATAAGTGGTCTAGATGGTGGATAAATAATTCATTAGTTTCACAATATAGTTGTACTTAATCAAATGAAAAGTTAACAAGAACAATTTCTATGAATTGTGTGTTTGTGTGTGGATTCAGTCTCATCACCCATACAACAGGGATGACCACCGTATCATCAGTATCTGACTTTAGTCGACAATTTTTCATAATTTTAGTGTTGGTTAGAGAGAAGTCAATAATATTATTCTTAATGTCCTTCGCCGACAATTTTATATTATTCTCTCTCTCTCTCTCTCTCTCTTCTTCTTGCCCTCTCATTTCACTTTCTTGGAGAATCCCAGATTTTCTTCCAGAGAACACGTTGTCTTTTGCTATCTATTTCTTCCTCTAAAGAACTGTTACCTGAAACTTTTTCGATCTCATTCTCTCTCATAGCACTCTTCCTACATTATTGGGTTTCCGACCAAGGTGTATCCACTCACAGATAATATAGGACCCTACATCCTAAAAGGATTCAATTTATATATATATGTGTGTGTGTGTGCCGCCTTCCGTGGCTTGTGATCCACAAAAATAATATATTGTTTTAAGTACTCTTTTTATGTCTATTTTTGGTGATATTGCACTTTAAAAAAATGATATTTTTGTGTTTTTAATGCAGGTATTTCATTTTTAGACATTTAGAGCAAAAATGACAAAAATAGTGAAATTTGGAGTAAAAATAGCCAATTTTGGCATGCGCCAAACTGGCGCGTGATGCGTCAAAATCTAGAGCGCTGACGCATGATGCGCCAAAGTGGTGCATGATGCGCCAGACGCGACTTTTTCAAATTAAGGCGGTTCGAGATGAATTTTGTGCAAAATTTCAAAGGAACAGTTGTTTTAAGCACTCCATGGAGTGATTCAATGCATGTGGACACTTTGTAAGGTTCCAATTTGAAGGGATTTGACTTTTGGAACAATGAGACACATCTTTTGAAATTCAAAGTTTTGACTTTTGAATTTTGGAGGGAATGGAGATTCTTTTAAGAAGAGAAAACCAGCCAACAAAAGAGAACCTCTAGAGAGACTAGAAGGGGGGACGAAAAGTTAGAGAGAGAGGCGTGAATTAGAGAGAGAAAGGATGAGATTTTCTTCTAGGGTTGTAAGAGGAAAGAGAAATTGAGAGATTTCTTATTCATTACACTTCTAAGAGAGAATTGAGAGAGATTGTAAAGAGAGAGACTTGGAGAAAACTTTTAGGGATTTGCTTGGGAAAGATTGTGAGATAAGTTGTATTTTTTTTATTTCTTTTGTTATTAAACTTATTTTTATATATGAAATTCGTGTTTTATCGTATCTTTTTCTTGAATTCTAAGTAGTCTTCTTTATCCTTCTACCTACTTTGAAGAAATGATTTTGTGAAGAATTGATTTTATTTTTTACGGTTTTAAATGTCAATAATTTGTGATGATTTGAACTCCTATCTTCATTTACTTTTCGATTTGATCAATTAAATTATTAAAATGTATTGAGAATTATATGTTCTGAAAATGGATATGATTTCTACAACAAAGGGAGAATCACATTCGATTTCATGGGAGAGTATTTCATTCATGGGATTAGGTGCAAATAAATAGGAAAATATACTTTGATGGATGTAAAATTGGAAGATTTTAAGGTGACAGATTAGAATCCCCGATTTGGTTCAGTTGATTGAAAACTAATGCGAGCATGTTAGCCCTCAGGGGAGGGAGTAGTGAGAGTTCTGGAGTGACAACCGGTACCCTCTCAGCCTAACCACGGAATTAGGGACTAAACTCTGGATTAGTCAATGTTCTTTATAGCGCTCGGAAGAGGGTAGAGAATAGGATTGCTCTTATTTGACATAAAATAATTTTTAAGTATATTTTACAAATGATTTCAATTTCTTCACAAGTCGTATTTTCATTGTAAATGAAAGAATTTTTTTTTCATACTTGAACTTTTCGTCAACAAAAATCTTTATTTTATTTCATCAATTTACTTTTGAAAGTTTAGCATTTAGTTTAATTTACTTGTTATACCCGTACATCTGCATAGTTAGTAGCATTTCACTTAAGTAGTTTAATTTCAAACTTAGCACTTCACTTTGTTTTTATATTATAATAGAATATAAATAACTAGCTTATATATATTTACAGCTTTCTTGTGGGATCGATATATAGGACTCTATTAGATCCCTATATTACTTGAGCGATACGTGTACTTGCGTAGTATGTAAACGGGAATTGGAATTTTAAAGAGATTTTTAAAGATAAATTATTTTCATCAAATTATATTATAGTTTGGGTTATATTGCATCATTATTATTAAGCTTAACAAATTCTTGCCGCATAAGTCTGTTGGAAGAGCAGCCTTTTTGAAGTTCGTAAGTCCCCTTAGGTCACGGGTCCAAACCCCCCTCTGACCAGTTTGCTTGTAGCGAGAGAGCGTGAGATGTGCACATGAGAGGGAGGGTAGACACAATATGTGAACAACTTGAGGGCAAACCACTCAGATTGGCAATACAAAAATTTGAAAATCAGAATGCGAAACATTTTCCTGTAAGTTTACTTATATATATATATATATATANTTCTACAACAAAGAGAGAATCACATTTGATTTCATGGGAGAGTATTTCATTCATGGGATTAGGTGCAAATAAATAGAAAAATATACTTTGATGGTTGTAAAATTGAAAGATTTTAAGGTGACAGATTAGAATCCCCAATTTGGTTCAGTTGATTGAAAACTAATGCGAGCATGTTAGCCCTCAGGGGAAGGAGTAGTGGGAGTTCTGGAGTGACAGTCGGTATCCTCCGAGTCTAGTCACGAAATTAGAGACTAAACTTTGGATTATTCAATGTTCTTTATAGCGCTCCGAAGTGGGTAGAGAATAGGATTGCTCTTATTTGACTTAAAATAATTTTTAAGTATATTTTACAAATGATTTTTATTTCTTCACAAGCCGTATTTTCATTGTAAACGAAAGAATGTTTTCTCATACTTGAACTTTTCGTCAACAAAAATCTTTATTTTATTTCATCAATTTACTTTTGAAAGTTTAGCATTTAGTTTAATTTACTTGTTATAGTCGTACATCTGCATAGTTAGTAGTATTTCAATTAAGTAGTTTAATTTCAAACTTAGCACTTCACTTTATTTTTATATTATAATAGAATATAAATAACTAGCTTATATATATTTACAACTTCCTTATGGGATCGATATATAGGACTCTATTAGAGCCCTATATTACTTGAGCGATATGTATACTTGCGTAGTATGTGAACGAGAATTGGAATTTTAAAAAGATTTTTAAAGATAAATTATTTTCATCAAATTATATTATAGTTTGGGTTACATTGCATCATTATTATTAAGCTTAACAAATTCCTGTCGCATAAGCCTGTTGGAAGAGCAGCCTTTTTGAAGTTTGTAAGTCCCCTTAGGTCACGGGTCCAAGCCTCCCTCTGACCAGTTTGCTTCTAGCGAGAGAGTGAGAGATGTGCACATGAGAGGGAGGGTAGACACAATATGTGAACAACTTGAGGGCAAACCACTCAGATTGACAATACCAAATTTGAAAATCAGAAAGCGAAACATTTTCCTGTAAGTTTACTTATATATATATATACAAACACACCTACAAATGAGCCGACTTCATCTACCTTCATCAACTGTCAAATCTTCATAAAAATGATCAAATTAGATCATGAAGTTGTTTATTATTTGGCTGCAGAATAGGGCCATCTTCAGGGCGGAACTAGCATCTTTTTTTAGGTTCTGTCTAAGGGTGTAAACGAACATAGTTTGTGTTCGTGTTCGGTTCATTTGAAGGTAAGTGTGTTTGAAATATGCTCGTGTTTGAAATTGTTCGTGAAGTTATTGTTCGTGTTCAGTTTGATTTGTTTGAAATGTTCTATTTGTTTGAATTATTGTAATTGTTTGAATTGTTCGAAATCTTATAAATTTATTATATTGTTCGAATTGTTTGAATTGTTCAAAGTCTTTCAAAAGCTTAAATCTGTATGAAATTAATGCTTAAACTTGTATGAATCACAACACAAATGTACAATAACCGAAACACAGCTCACAACAAAACCATAATATCAGATCTTATCCATAAAAATTCAGATCTAAAGACAATATGCGAGATTTCACTCCCAAAAACATCAAAGACTATGTTTCACTCAAAAGAAGTACATAAATCTAAAAGAAATATAAGAAAATTTAAGCTAAGAGGTGAACCTACAGATAAATATAAAATATTAAAGAAAAGATACTTAAAGATGACTCCTCAGTAGCCTTACAAGCAACCAAGCAAGAATATCAAGCAATCAAGCAAGAATACCGAGCAGTCGATCCAACACCGAGTCACCGACCCGCTGAGGACAAAAACACTTTATCGAAGACAAACGAAAGTAGAGATTAGAGAATGAACACAAACGACAAACCCTAAGCTTGTTGTGAAAAACGACGACAATAAAACGAAAAATTGGAACGAGAAAAATTGCACGCAGAAAAAACACTAGAGCGACACATAGATTTACGTGGTTCGACAAAAATGCTTACGTCCATGGAGCTGCAGAGGATTTTACTACTTCGAGGAATTACACTATCGAGTGCCTCGACGTTTACAAAAAAATCTCTATTTTCTTCTTTTTCTCTCTCTCTCTTTTTTCTCTTAGCTCTCAAGAGGACTTGGCTTGGTCTTGCTTGACTTTGCTTGGCTTTAAACCAAAAGAGACTGTTTATAAAAACCATGAGAGCGGTATGTGGGAGGTAGGTGAGCGGTAGGTGGGATGTGATAGGTGGGCGGTAGGTGAGTGCCGTAGGTGGGATACTTAATTAAAAAGCTAATTAAATTCAGTGGATTGGGTCTCCACATTACCCAACAATTCTCCCACTTGGAGACTGGGACACTGAATGCATCACCTACTAGCTGTACCGACCTTTTCCTCAAACATGATATCCTTCACCTCTGCAACTCAAAGCCCTGTTCTTCATGTCAGAAGATTAGCTGAAGTTGAGCATAACTTCAGCTTCTCACGAGTAACACCCTCAGTTAACATATCACCGTCAACGTAGCCTTGTATCGGCAAGCTCTTTTCTGGGTTACTCATGTATCTGCTTATAACTCCTACTACATGAGTAATGTCCCGCTTATGTTGAAAGCTTTTTTTAATAAGTTCAGTCTTGTAGCTCTTACTGCCACCAAGCGTAGTCTTCATCAGGTACACCCACTTGTTGTGCAATGCTTTCTTCCTTGGTGGAAATTCTGTCAATTCCCAAGTCCGATTCCCTGGCAGGGAATTTGTCTCCTCCTTCTTGGTTAGCTCCCACTTGCTCGAATTCTCATATTGCAAGATTTCTTCATAACTCTGTGATTCTCCACTATTTATCTGTACATGGTCTGATTTTCCCTTATTTGGCGCTCTGTCACTTTTCAAGAAATAGACCTTCTGCTTTCTTATAATGCACCTCTGACTCATGTGTCCATGTCTGTGTAAACCTGTAGTCATATATAGTGTGTCAGTTTTCTTATCCCGAGCTAGTACTAATGCTCCTTTGGTAACCTTTCAGGTGCTATCTGAGAACACCACCAAATGACCACTCTCATTTTGTTGTCCAACAAAGATGAGGTTTTTATTCAACTCAGGAACGTGTCTAAACTTTGAGAGCGGTAGGTGAGCGGTAGGTGTGATACTTAAATAAGAAGCTAATTAAATTCGGTGGATTGAGTCTCCACATTACCCAACAAAGCTCTCATGGCCGAAAGTTTTTCGTTATTTTGAGATGAGAAAGAGAAGAATGAAAAAAAGGGGAGGCAACCAAAACCTAAAGCTTTCGAGATGGGAAGGGGAGGCCGGTTGGGGTAAAGTGGCTTAGGGTTTACTTTGTTTTTATATATATTATATTAATATAATATATTATTAATATAACTTATATTTTATAAATATATAATATTTATATAGCTAATATTAATATATTATCATTAATAATTTATTATATATTATAATTTATAGGATTTATTTTTTTAAAATATGATAGTTTTTTATATATAATTATTTTAAATTATTTTATATTTCGAACAATAATGATTCAAACATGATCGAACAAATGACTATTCGTGTTTGGTTCGTTTATAAACCGAACGAAAAAAAATAGTTTGTGTTCTTCTCATTTGCTTATCAAATGAATCGAACATGAACCCTCTGACGAGCCGAACACAAACTGTTTGCGAACAACGAACTTTTTCGACAGCCCTAGTTCTTCCTCTGTTCTTTTTTATCTTACATTTAAAGATAGCAGCATAAAATAGTAATCTATCCCCCCAACCCCCCACCCCTGTCCTTTCCCAAATTGCCTTGCATGAATCTTGGCATTAAAACATGGTCTCTTCTTCCACCTAATATTTCGATCATNAATGACTATTCGTATTTGATTCGTTTATAAACTGAACGAAATAAAAACTGTTTGTGTTCTTCTCGTTTGCTTATCAAATGAATTAAACACGAACTCTCTGACTGTTTGCGAACAACGAACTTTTTCAACAGCCCTAGTTCTTCCTGTGTCCTTTTTTATCTTACATTTAAAGATAGCAGCATAAAATAGTAATCTATCCCCCCAACCCCCACCCCTTTCCCAAATTGCCTTGCATGAATCTTGGCATTAAAACATTGTCTCTTCTTCCACCTAATATTTCGATCATTACCTGGGCTATTCCTTTTGAAAGATGTCGTTAATTTTATTTGTATTTAATTTAGTAGCTGATGATGAACTTAGATCAAAATTCATAATTTGTATTTTATTCTTCTTATCATGAGTAACCCAACTTACATATATTCCATTATTAGTAAAACTCAAGTAATCATATCTTCTTGAAGGAAAAACTAAGCCAGCGCCCAGCTATGTAGGGAATAGAGTTTAGTTTTCTTCCTAGTGGTGGAATCAGAGAGGGGCTGAGGGTGGCTTTCGACCCTTCTAAGCTCATGAAAAATTGGGGCATTTATATGCATACCACCCAATTCTTATGTATTTACATATCTAACACCTAAACTTTAATTTTTACATTTATATCACCAAATNCATGTAGGGAATAGAGTTTAGTTTTCTTCCTAGTGGTGGAATCAGAGAGGGGCTGACGGTGGCTCTTGAACCTTCTAAGCTCATGAAAAATTGGGGCATTTATATGCATACCACCCAATTCTCATGAAACATTGGGGCATTCTTATGCATAGCACCTAAACTTTAATTTTTACATTTATATCACCAAATTCTTTCACATCTTTTCATGCATAGGTAAGGTAGATATATTTAATTGAATTTTAGTCTTAGATATGTAAATACATAATAATTATGCATGTGAGTCTTCCAAAATCTTATATAATTATGCATAGCATGGAAGTTTTTAATCTTTCATTCCTTCCCCACAGCCGCACCCCCTATTAAATGTGTGGTAGACTCTCTCTTCCTCTTTCTCATGCTGCTCTTTATTTCAGACTACAGATATGAGCTTACGGATAAGGGAGANTCCAAAATCTTATATAATTATGCATAGCATGGAAGTTTTTACTCTTTCATTCTTTCCCTACAGCCGCACCCCCTATTAAATGTGTGGCAGACTCTCTCTTCCTCTTTCTCATGCTGCTCTTTATTTCAGACTACAGATATGAGCTTACGGATAAGGGAGATGATGTACCACAAAGTCAAGCTGAACAAAATCTTCTCAAGAATCACTGGGAAACCAGAGCACCAGGTCAATACTTTATACTCGGGTTCTCTCTACTTAGTCATTAAATTCTTCCATTTTTTGCATCATTTTATACTCTTCTGATGCTCACCATCTCTTCCTGCTTCTTTGTGCTTGTAGATTGATTTAGACACAGACAGAGATTACTTCATGAATCCATGGGAAGCAAAGGAGTATGGATTAGTGGATTCTGTCATAGATGATGGAAAACCAGGCCTGGTTGCACCAATTGCAGATGCAACACCTCCTCCGAAAACCAGAGTTTGGGATCTGTGGAAAATAGAAGGTAGTAAGAAGGCCAGGAAGAATTTGCCTTCAGAGCTTAAGCTTTTTCAAAATGGTTCTGAAGTTGGCAGTGGGAGCGAGGATAAAGGCAGAGAGCAGGCGAAGGAGACGCGGACACCAGTATGAAAGCAAAGTTTTTAGTACTGTTGAGAAATACGAGACTATATTAAATTTTAGATGTTTAAACGGTAATAAGATTAATAAATCAGTGCAAATATAAGTTATTTAGGGATTCTGTTTTAGGAGATGGAGAAAATGTTAAGGGTTTGAAGTTTCTTGTAATATTCTTGTAGATGGTATATTCTAGTGTGTTGATATCTTTGCTAATTGTTGCCTGCATGCCTAATTTGCTGTGGTTAAACTGAAAGTAATGTTTGTGCCAGTTTCAGAGTTACCTGGGAGCTTTATTTTTGTCTTTTTGTTGTGTGCATCAATCACCTGCAAGTTTGCACATGCAATTGTCAGGACTTGGTTTATTTTTTCAACATATAAAAACTTTATTATAAAAAAATGGAGTTTTTTAAAAAATTATAAAATATATTTTAGATATTCTATAAATTTTAAAAATTGATTTTGGAATTTCAACCAACATATTTTAAGATGGGGATGGTTCAGAAGCCTGCAATGTTAATTTTTTGGCTAATTAATACCATGACAAAGTAAATGCCAAGTTTACAAACATTTACAGAAGCAGGCAAGAAAATTAGCAGTTTAGTAGTAATATAAGAAAAGACTAAATCATAATAGAGGTTAGTAAGTGTTTTTAGGTAGAAAGAAGAGGCGTTGCTATATCATTTATCAAGATCCCGTTATTCTGAGTTTAATTTGTGCTTTTGTTTTAATTTTTGCTCTGATTTTTTCTCAAATTGGTGAGATTTTGTCATTTCACGGTATGATTTAGTTTCTAATCGATCCTAAATCTCAGTAATGCTGGGAATTATTTTTTTTGTGATTCTTATCAACTGATATCAGAGTGAGGTTTGATTCTAGTAGGAACAATGACCGAAGAAGCAAGGTTCAAAGTTGAGAAGTTCAATGGGACGGATTTTGTCTTTTGAAAGATGTAGATGGAGGATTTGTTGTATCAGAAAACTCTTTACTTGCCACTACAAGGAATCACAAAGAAACCTGAATCTATGCCTATAGTAAGTGTTAGATCGGACGACACTGAGTTTGATATATTGACACGTTTCTCTGTTGCGTTCAACACTGTGAATGACAAAACTGCGGTGGATCTCATGATGACAACAATAAAGATGTACTTTCAATAAGATTTTTCTACAACATGAAGATAATAGAAGACAGTTTGGTGGCAGTTATCTCAATAATTTCAACATTGCGACGAACCAGTTGTGTAATGGATCAAGTTTGATGATGAGGTCAAAGCACTGGAGATACTATCTTTATTGTTGGATAGTTGGGATGACTTGGTAATAGTCGCGAGTAATTCTTCAAGGATTTCAAAGTTGAAATTTTGATGACATCATGAGCCTGATGCTGAATGAAGAAGTTTGTAGAAAATCATTGAATGGTAAATCTTCAGGTTTTGTGTGGAATGTTGATAATAGGAGAAGAAATATGGACAGGGGTACAAACAGAGGTAGATCCAACTTCAAGAAAGGAAAGCCTAGGTCAAGCAGAGGAGAATGCTCAAACTGCAGTAAGAATGGGCATTTCAAGAATGACTGCAAAGCTCCAAGGAAAGCTGGTGGTGGAGTACAAGAAAGTAGTTACTCTACTAATATTTCCACTGGTAAAATCCAAAATGACTCCCTAGTATTATCCCTAGTCAATACAGAATCTTGGATAATGGATTCATGTGTCTCTTTTCATGTTTGCCCTAATAAAGAGGTATTTAAAAACTATGCCCGGAGTGATCTAGGGAAAGTTTATTTGGGAGATAATAAGGCCTGCAATATAGCAGGAAAGAGTGATGTTGATATCCAGTTGTCGATTGGAACAGTTTGAAAGCTTACTGAAAGTAGACATATTTCAAGTTTGAAGAGAAATCTCATCTTTGTGAGCCAGCTGACAAAGTCAAGACTCGTGACTACTTCAATAGGTGATTCGTGGAAGGTGACAAGAGGGGACATTGGTGATGGCTCGATGCAACGTTGAAGGCATGCTTTATCTGATCAATGAAATTATTGATTTCATTGATGTAGTTGGGATTATGGTGGATGCATGACTATGTCATAGTAGGCTTAGTCATATAAGTGAGAAAGGTATGAAGTCCTTACTTTCTAAGAATAAGCTTCATGGTTTGAAATAAGTCGATCTGGATTTCTATGAACAATGCATATATGGCAAGCAGAAGAATGTTTCTTTCTGCAAGAGCGGGTCAATGGTGAATTCAAAGAATTGGAGTTGGTGCATATTGATGTATGGGGTCTTACTCTAGTTTAGTTCATTAGAAGTTCTCGTTATTTTGTCACGTTCATTGATAATCACACGTGAAAGATATGAGTTTATAAAATCTCATATATTAGTATTCTTTAAGAAATAGAAGGCTATGGTAGAAAATGAGACAGGCTTGAAACTGGAGTGTCTCTGATCAGATAATAAGGGTGAGTATCGTGATCAGAAATTCAGGAATTTTTGAGCTACATGGGGAGTCATATGTGAATTCACTATCCCAAGGACACCACATCAACAAAGTGTGATTGAGTGCATGAACAAAACAATCACGGAGCGTGTCAAGAGCATGAGGTTGCATGCTTGCTTGCAAAAACAGTTATGGGCTGAGCAATAAACATTGCAATTTATCTGATTGATCGTAGTTCATCAATACCTTCAATACCTTTGGAAGAAGGCTTACCTGAAGAAACATGGAGTGAAAAAAATGTATGTCTATCTTATTTAAGAGTATTTGAATTTTCTGCATATGTGCATGTGGATGCAGGGTCTAGAAGCAAGCTTGACTCAAAATCTGTCAAGTGCACCTCATTAGATATGACTCAGATGAGTTTGGGTACAAGGTCTGGGACTATCATAATAAAAAATTCATCATGAGCAGAGAAATCACTTTTAACGAAATGAAGATGTACAAGGATAAGGCCAGAACTCAGGATAGCCCATCAACTACTTCTGGAGAAAGAAGTAGTGCTTGACCAAAATGAGCACTGAAAGTTTCCAAGTCACCTACTATAGAAGTTAGAAGATCCAGTAGAGTGAAATAACTTATACAAATGTATTATCTTTCTTTTCATTATTTGTTGTTAATTGATAGTAGTGAATCACAATGCTTTGAGGATACCACTCAAGTTGAAGATTCAATGGAGTAGGAGTATGTCATGGATGAAGAAATGCAATCTTTGGAGTCAAATCAGACTTGGGATTTGACGGTACTACGAAATGACCAGAAAACATTGCACAACAAGTGGTTTACAAGCTAAAAGAGGAGTCAGAAGGCAGCAAGCGCTACAAGACATGACTTGTTGTGAAAAGTTTCCAGCTGAAGGAATTAGTGGACTGCACAGAGATCTTCTCTTCAGTGGTGAAGATGACGTCTGCCAGGGTTGTGTTGAGTCTGGTTGCAGTGAAAGATCAACATCTCAAGTAGATGGATGTAAAAACAACTTTCTTACATGAAGATATGAGGGAGGAGCTATACATGGTGTAACCACAAGGTTAAAAGGTTCCATGCAAAAAAAGTTTGGTCTACATATTAAAGAAGAGTATCTATGGCTTGAATCAAGTCCCAAGATGGTGGTACATGAGGTTTGACAAATTCATATCATACAATGGGTATATGAAGTGTCAGACAGATCATTGTTATTTCATCAAACACTTCAATGACTGTTATATTTTACTTTTTTGTATGTGGATTTGATGTTGATTGTAAGGGCAGATATGGAAAAAATTAGGGACATGAATATACAATTATCAAGTAAGTTTGAGATGAAAGATTTATATCCAACCAAAAAATCCTTAAAATGAAAATCAATAGGGATATGAGTGCAAAAATAATGAAGTTCTCTCAGGCAGAGTACATTGAGGAGATCCNCGCATGAACAAAACAATCACGGAGCGTGTCAAGAGCACGAGGTTGCATGCTTGCTTGCAAAAACAATTATGGGCTGAGCAATAAACATTGCAATTTATCTGATTAATCGTAGTCCATCAATACCTTCAATACCTTTGGAAGAAGGCTTACCTGAAGAAACATGGAGTGACAAAAATGTATGTCTATCTTATTTAAGAGTATTTGAATTTTCTGCATATGTGCATGTAGATGCAGGGTCTAGAAGCAAGCTTGACTCAAAATCTGTCAAGTGCACCTCATTAGATATGACTCAGATGAGTTTGGGTACAAGGTCTGGGACTATCATAATAAAAAAATTCATCATGAGCAGAGAAATCACTTTTAACGAAATGAAGATGTACAAGGATAAGGCCAGAACTCAGGATAGCCCGTCAACTACTTCTGGAGAAAGAAGTAGTGCTTGACCAAAATGAGCACTGAAAGTTTCTAAGTCACCTACTATAGAAGTTAGAAGATCCAGTAGAATGAAATAACTTATACAAATGTATTATCTTTCTTTACATTATTTGTTGTTAATTGATAGTAGTGAATCACAATGCTTTGAGGATACCACTCAAGTTGAAGATTCAATGGAGTAGGAGTATGTCATGGATGAAGAAATGCAATCTTTGGAGTCAAACCAGACTTGGGATTTGACGGTACTACCAAATGACCAGAAAACATTGCACAACAAGTGGTTTACAAGCTGAAAGAGGAGTCAGAAGGCAGCAAGAGCTACAAGACATGACTTGTTGTGAAAAGTTTCCAGCTGAAGGAATTAGTGGACTGCACAAAGATCTTCTCTTCAGTGGTGAAGATGACATCTGTCAGGGTTGTGTTGAGTCTGGTTGCAGTGAAAGATCAACATCTCAAGTAGATGGATGTAAAAACAACTTTCTTACATGAAGATATGAGGGAGGAGCTATACATGGTGTAACCACAAGGTTAAAAGGTTCCATGCAAAAAAAGTTTGGTCTACATATTAAAGAAGAGTAT
>JXCR01102377.1:4397-17453 GCA_002079205.1 Phalaenopsis hybrid cultivar
GGTCCTTTTTGCTCCAAATTCGCTCCTTTTTGCATCTTTTTGCTCCATTGATCCTAATTCATCATTCCTGCAACAAAACCTCAAAAATACATTTCTTTAAAGTGCAATATCATTAAAAATAGTATAAAAGAGGTATGAAAATCTCAACATATTAGACAAAACATCAAAAATACTATTCTTTAAAGTGCAATATCATCAAAAATAGTGTAAAATAGGTATGAAAATCTCAACATATTTTTTTGGTCAAACCTAAAATAATTTTCTTAAGGACATAAGTTTTATTTTGATTGAGTTATTAACCTTTATTTAAAGTGCAATATCATTAAAAACAGTATAAAATAGGTATGAAAATCTCAACATATTTTCCTTTAAAAGTGCAATATCATCAAAAACAGTATAAAATAGGTATGAAAATCTCAACATATTTTCCTTTGGTTATTAACTTCACGAGAGAAGACAGTCATCTTTAGAGGCCCGTAGTAGGCAGCATCTTCATGGATACCAACTTCCTACACTGAAAATGGTTGTAGGTCTCATTTGATGCAATTTTCTTAACCATCTTTGCAGTATTTGATGCACTGGTGTAGAGTTTGCAGTATTTGATTCACTGGTGTAGAGATGATTGAACTATATTGTGTTCATGAGTCCATGGTCGACCCAACAGAGCATTAAAAGAGGTCTTGGCGTCGATGATATGAAATTTAGCGGTTGTCACGAGTTCTCCAACCTTCATAAGTAATGTAATTGATCTAAGGGCTCTTTCTCCCTTTTGGTTGAATCCTCTTAACATCATTTTATCGGTCGTAAGCTCTTGAGCTTCAATATCCAAATAGGTCAATGTTGGTAGGCTCATCAAGTTAAGAGATGCTCTAGGATCTAATAATACTCTGGACAACTCAAATCTGTCAATATTGACCGAGATGTAGAGTGGACGATTGTGGTCGGCGGTACGGAGCAGCAAGTCTTCGTCTGTGAAGGTCACCCCGGGCTGTTCTTTCAATGAAAAAACTTCATCTAAGGATGTGCTGGCCAACTAAGCTAAGCAAATTTTTGGGTAAGCAAAGCTGTAACCAGAGACTCTGATCTCTTTTAACAGGATCAGAGCATCGTAGATGCTTAATCGGGCCAACAACTTCCTAAGACGAGCTAGCACGTTGTAGTCTACTTTGTATGATCCTTTGACTTTATCTTGATTATGTAGTTCTTCCACAGGTGGAGGTGTGGGTATCTCATCTCGAGTCATTATTTGCTTTCCTTTATCTGTAGGAGCTGTTCTTGATGGTAACACTTTTTCGCTCCTCAACTTAACTTCCGTGATTTCTTTTTCTTGAGATGTCATTGTTGAATATTTTGGTGTCTCCTCCTCTTTATCAGAAAGATCTAAGTTGATGGTATGCAGTGTACCGTGATGCTCGAGAATTGCCTCCTTGTTATCGATGCTGTTGTAAACGGTATCATTGATGTCTTCTTTAGACTTGACAACGAGTTCATCAGACTTGGGTACAATTTGAGGATCATTTTGGGGATCGAGATCGAAGTTAGATTAGTCATAATCAGTTACACTATCACCAGAAATAGTAAAAATGTAGCCGAAATCACAATCATTATATTCATAAGACCACGGCGGGATAAAAAGATAATTATACAAAGTCTGGGGCTTGAGGTTTTTCTTCCCCGAATTTGAGACAACTAATATAGTAGAGGCGGCCCCTATCCTACCCCACATGTTATCAATCTTTGTAATGATGCTTCTCTTCTTTCTCTTTGTCTTTGACAATGACGGATCTCCTGATGAAACCTTCATCTCTGCCTTGGTACGCTGCGGACTCTGAATGAAGGCTTGTCTTGATGTAGACTGGTTCTCGTTCAGTATTTTCTTGGTTAATCTGCTCCAGACCTCATTCCATTCTTTTTCTCTGGTATACGTAGAAGATTGTTTTGATGGATTCTGTATTTGATTGAGGACCTGCTTGAGTTCATCCCAAGTTGCACTCCATCCATCTGTTCCAGTATACGGATCGATTGAGGAGATTGGCTCTGCCGAAATCATATTTATGGAACCTTTTTCAGGTTCTTTTAAATATTCTTTCAGGATTGTTATGTTCTCTTCTTTATGGTCTTGCTCGAGCCAGTCTTTAAAGACGAAGCATTTTTCTATAGTGTTCCCAAGAAATCGGTGGTATGGGAAATAATTTGGTTCATTCTTCTTATCCACCTCTTTGGGCTTCTTTGGATCTGGTAGTCTGAACTCCGACTTCTTCATCAGACTTCTGAATATTTTAGGAATAGCTTTATCTTTAAAAGAATACACCATTTTATGTCGCTCTGACATGGGCATTTTCTTATCCCTTGTTCGACGTGATCCCTCTTGAGGCAGTTGCTGGCTGGATTGACTACTCCATTTCTGAACATACTGTGATGAAGACTGGCGAGGCTCTTCTACATATATCTTCATCGGTTTCTTTCCTTTGTTGATGGTCACTACAACTCCTGATTTCTTTTTGAATACTCTGGTCTCCTTAGCCTTTTCATGTGGCTCCATGTGCTTGATTTCCTCTTAAAGACTGCTGGCTTTACTAAGTAACTTCTCAAAGGATTTGATGGTGAGTCCCTTGAGCATGAAAGCTACTGGCCCATGAATGCTCTTGAGTAGGAATTTTAACATTTGATGTTCCTGTAGCTGAGGTTCACATTTCATGCTAAGGTTTCTCCACCTCAAAATATAGCCTGTCAAGGTATTATTGTAGCTGAGGTTCACATTTCATGCTATGGTTTCTCCACCTCAAATATAGTCCACCAAAGTTTTGCTAGATTTTTATTTTCCATCATGAGCTCTCCAATAGACACATGGTTTTGTGCCCCAGCAAATCTTTTCACAAACAGCTTTTCCAACTCAAAAAATGTTTTAATTGACCCGATGGGCAAGTCAGCGTACCAGTCAAAAGCAATTCCTGACAAGCTGCTGTCGAACTGCTGGTAGAGTAGAGCTTCACTATTTCTTGTGTTTCCATAGCTGGCTCTGAAATGTGTTATATGCTGTCTGAGATTTCAAGTCCCATCAAATATCTTAAATTTTGGGGCTACAAAACCCTTGAGGAAAGGCACGACATTGAATTCCTCCGGGTAAGGTCTACCCTTTAGAACCAATGCACCACACTTACATTGGGTTAAGGCGTCGCACACTTGTTCAACAATTTTCTTGAACTCTTTCTCTGGCACAGCACCTGATGGAGAATCCTTTCTATGTTGCTCGTCTCTATTTGCTGAATCAACCTCTCTTCTTTCATCTGTGATGTGTATGATTTCCGGCTGATTGATCTTTAGAGAAGCCAATTGCGGTGCTTGTGATTTCCCCTGAATAGTGGTCATGCCTGTGGTCATCTCTTCTATTCTTTTCTCCAGCAGACTAATTTGCTCATCCCTTAGGAGGATGGCCCTACGCAAGTCATCTACGGTGTTCTCTTCAGTGTGAGGTTGAGCCTCGCGCGTAGATGTGGTGGCTCTTGTTTCAATTACATGGATATCCATGAAATCTTCCTGCAAGTAATCATTGTAATCAAAATCTTCAACACTACTATCGATGAAAACTTCGTGCTCTCGAGCTAACTCAGAAATCTCAATCTTGAGTTTCTCAACTTTCTCTTCAATTATTGATCCCATGATCGCTTTAAGATCTAGAGGACCCTGATGGACATCCTCTACTTGCTCCTCCATCTCGCTTGCTATTGTTGCGACGATGTTAGATATTGCAGACTCTGGTTTCATTTCCTGTTGTTATCTCGTGAGCTCATCGGACTATATCGGTGCAGCGACCTTGGGTACCCATACATTTTTCTTTTACGACGATGATGTCTCGGGATGGAGTGTATTAGTAGAAACATTAGTATGTCGAAGGAAAATATTTTCCCCATAGTGTAGACCGGATACAGTGTCAGGTAATCATCTTGTCTTCGCTTTTGGGATTGTAGAAATATCTCCATAATGGCTGATGGGCAAGATTTTTGGACCCGGTCTCGACTTACCCGATCAACGGCTTGCGATCCTTGGGCAGTATAATCAGTAGTAATCACTGTGGTATCAACTATATTCTTTAAATAGAACCAAACGGGGATGCGGGTAGGTGGTACTCCAGCTGTCTTATGAGGCTGTCTGGAGGATTTGACGCCCTTCAAAATTTCTTTTTTCATTCGAGGGGAAATTGCATCCCCACTCATTTAAGTAACTCGCTAACTGAACATCCTTCTTTGGTAGCTAGCCTTTTGAAAATTGCACTAACTCGGGTGATAGGAGTGAACTTCTTTCTCTCCTCACCATGTCCGTGAAGTGGTGGTAATGCGGTGGTGATTCTCCGGATACTCTCATATCTATCGGTATCCGTCAGAGGATGGATTCTACTCCCTCGCAGGAGTGGATAAATTTCTAGTAATGCTTCTTCAACTTGATGAGGCTCCTCCTCAACGGGTGTCTCATTGGGTGCATGTACTTTGATGGCCATTCAAACTCTTCAGTTGCGGTTCCTCTTTTGAATTCGGGTCAGCGGTATAGTCCTCAAGCTTGATCTGATTTCAAACACGGGTGGTGGGACAGTTAATCCCTCAGTCGGATCCTCAATAATCATTACTTCTTTCCCCTCAACAGCAGCGAGGATAGTAGGTTTAGCGGGTACCGTGGCGGTAGTAGTTTTAGACTTATTGCAGGCATGGAAGTCTTGAAAATAGTTTTGAATGAATTCTGCAGACGGTTCCTGTATTTCCGGTGTGGTGATCTTCATCACTACAAACGGGGGCTTTTTGAGGATGAACTCGAGATCTTCAAATTCGGCTCCAAATTTGATGGTAGGAGTGAGGTTACGGGCTTCCTGGATCATTGGCAGGTTGCAGGAAAAGGTCAGCGCTGGGTAGGCCATTGCAGTAGGCTTGAAAACAAAAAGTTTTGTGGTTAGCTATATGGCCAAAAACCTCATAATTATTTTTAGTGCAAGCACTGAAAGTAGAGGTTGATTTGTAGAATGGGCGGGTATTAATTTATGGTTATTTTAAAATCTTGTTTAAGAAAAATCAACGGGTGTAAAATTTAGGTAATGTAAGAAAATTTCAAAGTGCGCGCAGCACAACACAATTTGCAAAGTAGCAAAACAAATTTGGAAGGGATATGTGAAGTATTTTAGGACCCAGTGCGGGACCCATTTAGTGGCAGACAATGCCCAGGTGGAACTAGAACACCGACACACCTATTGGGGGTCCGACCCCACATTAAAATTTAAAGAGTCCTTAATGGCCTCCTGAACCCCTCTGTTTAAAGATGGTTGAACAACTAGTCTTGAAGTCCAAGGAGTTAACTATACTTTTCCAAGACAGAAATGGGTAAAGTATGTCAATGGAAGAATGATAATTTGGTCCAAGAGGGACATGGACACATTACTGATGTGTGAAGATAATATTTCTTGATTTATATGGAGAGAAAAGCTAATCCCCAGCAGAGTCGCCATAAGCTGTCGGTGTTATTTTTTGTTAGAGAGTTGCCCGTAAGAAGTTGTCGGTCACCGGAATTGAATTCCCGTCGCCCGCTTCGGAAGGATGTTTAATTTATGTGTAGATTTAATTTTAGAAAAATATGAAATCAAACTGATCCCATATTTTCATAGTTTAAATGAAAGAGCATTGTACCTCAAATCATGTATCTATCCCGAAGGATAAACACAATACTGGAGGATGAGGCTCGATCAAACAAACTAAGGAATATATGACATCCATTTGTTCTACGAAACTTTTTTATTTGCTGACAAGTTCCCCTATTTAATATAAAGAATTAAATAGGGTTTATATTAAGCTGGGTTCAAGAAAAGCTTTTTATAACGACAAACCCCTATAAATAATTACATCTTAAATGACCAAAGTCACCTAAGAAGACTCTCGATAAAAATCAGGAAATATTTGGAATTTCAAGAGGTAGGACTTTTCAACGAAATCAGACATAGAGGTGTGAAAGGGGGATTGGTTCAAATTTTGAACATTTTTTTGTAGAGTTCAAAGGAAGAAGAACTAGGAGAAGTCATGGATCCAGATGAGAACCTCAGTGACTTTCCAAGTCATCCTAATGTTTGGCTTCAGTTTTTTGAGGAGAAATATTTAAGTGTTTTATCCTGCCAATTTTATTAATTAAGGCTTATATTCGTGTGAAACGATCACACAAATAGCCTGGAAGATGTGAGGATTTAGGTCGTGATAGACGACAACCTCGGAATCCTAAGATGAGTTAGGGCTTATATTGTATAGCAGGGCTATATAAAGGTCTTAAGATAAGGTGAGGATTTATGTTGCATAAGCAAGCAACCTCAAAGCCCTATTACTTTGTTGTTTAAGTTTATGGAAGGAAGATTTGTTTAGCTGGGGAAGACAGGTTTTCTTATTGAAGATGGCCGTACTGCCCACCATGCTAGCTCCAAGCTCCTTGTCGCTACGAGTTTGAGTTTTTTAGTGTGTCAAGTTATGATGTCAAATCTGGTGGCTCTATGGTTGTAGTTCTTTAAATTTTATGGGGGCATGTTAAAGTTGATTAGAGTGACACCGGTTAAAATCCTACGGTTCCCTCGTTCCGACACCACTATTTTCTATTGGATTCACTTAGTCCAAATGAATCTAAAATCAACTTAATCAGTTCCATAATTTCATTTAGACCGTGGGAAGCCTCGTTAGTAACCGTTGGTTGCCTCCTCCGAGAGATTCCCGATCATCCGATAGAGATGTCTTAATTTAGTTGAAGTTGTAGTTTTGTGTGATGTTGTGTCTTTGAATTGTTTTATATTTTGAATGTTGTGGGGGTGAATTTTATCTTGGTTGATTTTAGTTTTAGTCGATCATCAAATAGAGACATCTTAATTAAGTTAAAGTTGTGGTTTTATATGATGTTTGTGATTAAATTTTGTACATTTTGAATGTTGTGGGGGTGAATTTTATCTTGGTTGATTTTAGTTTTAGCTTTGGTTTTGGTTTATTTGAATGTTGTGGGGGTGAATTTTTATCTTGGTTGATTTTAGTTTTGGTTTTGGTTTTGGTTTTGTGGCTATCCTAATAGTTTTAGTTTTCATGCAGGGTGACATCATTATTTAGCATGCAAATTTATGGGTATAAAAGTATAGTATGAAAGTACAAGAAAGACGATGTTGAAAACTATAAAAGCGTACCTGGCGAGTCTTCTCGTTCCACCACCTGAAACTCTAAATGCATGTCAGGGCATTTTATATGAAGCAGGAAAATAAAGTTTTGGCAACCTATCTAACTGTAGGTCATATCTTGGTGGATCCTTAAGAGTTTAATTAAGGATGATGTTTCCAAGCATATATTAAGTTTAGTAGATCTCCGAGGTATCCAACAGATCTAGAGAAAGGAGCAGGTCTGTGCTACTCTCTCGCTACCTCGTGGAAAATCCCGAGTTCTTTTAAACTTATTATGTTTCTTAATGATTCATCCTATAAATACCTGTAGTGCTCAGTGAGCATTGATGTCTCAATTATCTTTAAGAGTAAGGTAATTATCATCTGTAATTTAATTTTGAATATTATGTGGGTGAAGACCCTTAAAGAGCAAGTTAGTGTTGTTGGAACAGTTAGCCAAATTTTGGTTCTAATTAGGCTTGTAGTGTTTGAAAGATGTCTTAATTTTAATTGATATTTACTTTTCTAATCATTATTTAAATGAAACTTGATTTAGCCTAAGTCACTACTAAGCCATTAAGACCTAAGTGAGTGTCTCATTTAAATGATACTTTGTTTAGCCTAAGTCATTAGTAAGCTCTTAAGATTTTGGTGAGTGTCTTAGTCATTGCAAATGAAATTGACTTATACGTGATGGTGATAACTTAGGTGAGTGTCTTAATTAGGTTTGAAAAGATTAAGCTTTAGGTGGTCATAATTCATGATTTTTAGGTGAGTGTCTTAATTAATTTTGAAAAGATTAAGCTTTAGGTGGTCATAATTCATGATTTCAGGTGAGTGTCTTAATTAGTTTTGAAAAGATTAAGCTTTAGGTGGTCATAATTCAAGATTTGAATATTATTTAAATGAAACTTGATTTAGCCTAAGTCACTACTAAGCCCTTAAGACCTAGGTGAGTGAAATCCTTGTTTAAATGAAACTTGATTTAGCCTAAGTCACTACTAAGCCCTTAAGACCTAGGTGAGTGTCTAGTTAAGATTTACGAGGTCATGATTCATGATTTGAATTTCATTTGAAAATCAAAATAGGGGTATTTAATTGATTAATTATTGATTTCAAAAGTCATACCCCTAAGCCCTGGGTTCATTTTATTTTAATAAATATCTAAATTTTAATAATTTAAAATTTTATTAACATATTTTTTGTCAATTAAGAAAGTGAGGTTGGTTTCTAACAATTAACCCCTTGTGTTTCAAACATCCAAATTAAGATCAGAGGTTGCCCACTTCCCTCCTTGAATTAAGCCTAAATGTTAATTAAGGCTAAATTTCCATAATTACACATTTGCCCCTAAGGCTAACAATTCATAATTTTTCAAATTCAATTCAAATGATTTTGAAATTTTTATCATATTTCATTCTTGGGTCAATTAAGACATCAGAGGAGAAAACGTTATTTTTGAAGCTTTAATTTAATGTATATAATTATCTTCATGCAAAAATAGGATTTTTCAATGAAAATTCCTAACATATCCAAGGTAAATTCTAATCCCTTTAAATATTTACTGGAGGTAAACCTAGACTAGAGAAGCCTTTGGACCAAATTTTATTATTATTTTTAATTTTTTTTTATTTTTAAGAATTATTTTAAGTTATGGGGTATTTATTAAATATAAAATATTTTAAATAGGGAAAATTAAGTTTTAAATTTTTGAAAAATCTTCCTAAGGTCAGAGAACTTAGAGGAAAGAATTTTATATTTTTTTTAGTTTTATTTTGTTTATTGGATCTATTCTTAGTGAAAACCCATTTTTAGCCTCTAAAAATTATTTTTAAGCTTTGAAATACAATATCATTATTTAAAAAATCAGAAAAAATATTCTAGTTGTTCCTAAATGTTTAGGAAGCAATTTAGAACATTTCTATGAATTTTATTACTTTTTGTAATTTTTATGGATTTTTAATTATTTAAATATTTCAAATAGGCTAAAAATGAAGTTTTTATTTTAAATACCATTTTATTTTAAAAAAATACCCCTAATCGTAGAGAACTAAAAAAAATAAGTTCTGTGATTTTTCAAGTTAAATTTTGATTTTTAAAAATCATTTTAGTGCCAAAAATGTTATTTATCTTTAAAAATCAACTTAAGTTACCAAATGAGCTCGAAATGCTTTGAAATTTTTTTGGTGAGTTCTCTGGATCCTAAGAAATAGTGAAGATAAAAAATCAAGTCATTTTGTTGTTTGTATCTTTTAAAAATAATTATCTTATTGATTTAGGTTTTGTGAAGATTAGGTGTATTGACTTGGCTCATAAGAAATTTTCCTAAAGGCTCTCTAGTCATCATAAACCTTCCAAAATTTTCTTGGATTTTTCCAAGAAACATGCTAATTTTCAAGATTATTTTAAGTAAATAATGCACATAAATTTGAAAAATATGACTCTCTGTCTAGGGACCTCCTCTGACTTTGGAAAAATCAAGGAATGTTCCCAAAGATAGAGGCAACAATGGAGAATCAAAACATCCAAATCAGTGTTTAATTAATAAAAAATAAAATATGCATCAAATCAACTCCAAATCATTTCCACATTAATCTTCTCTATTCACTGAGTAAAAGGGTATTTTTATTTTATTTTTATGATTTTTCTACACCAAGATATGAATTTTTAAAGCAAGGGATCATTTTTTATTTTTTTAAATCCCTATTTATCTATTTAAACTCACGTCGCTGACTGGATATTAGGCAGCTCCGAAAGCACGTGTGGCACGCTCTAGTTGGACATTGCTATCCACGTAGCCGCTGACTCGGCCCGCGGTTCATGTAAGGAAACACTATCCGGCTCGATCTCCTCCGTCTATCTGATTCACGCGCGATCGGACGTCTCCCTGTCATCATCCCCGATTGAGTGATCCCGTGGCCATCCACACTAAAACCCTAAGATCTCAGCATAGACTCAACCAAATTACTTTGGGTTTGATCCTATGGACTTGTCTAAGTGAGACGAACATATCCATACAGTAATCATGCAATTAAATTAAGCATAATTAATTGGAGAATCAAAATAGGCTCGGAAGGAGGAGAGGTTCAATACCTTAGCTCTGAGAAGGGAAGCTTTGATCAGAGAGTCTCAGCACATTTTTTGGGGTCCAAAGAAGCTAGGGATTAAGACTCTTGCCATGGTGAAATGTCTAAGCCAAAATTCGACCAAGGCTGATTTCAAGTGTTGGTCTAGAGTTATGTTAGTGGCTCTGTGGAAGGGGGATTTGATAGGGCTTTGGCCTCTCTCAATGTGGTTAAGGTGTGGGTGAGTTTAATTTGAATTATATGGAGTTTAGAGGTGTGGAGAGCTTTATCCTTTCTCCGACAAGGTCTTGAGCTCAAAAATTGGGCTCCAGCAAAGGGATTCAGGGCAATGTAGTGGTTGGGTTGCACTGAGTAGGTCTCAAAGAGGCTTTGAGATCAATTTAGGGAAGTCTCTTGGAGGAATTTTCAGCTCTCTTTCAATGGACATGGAGGGGAGATTTTTATAAAAATGGCCTTAGTCTTGCGGCCATGACAAATTGGGGGGGGTGAAATGTGCTGCCTAGGTGGAGGGCAGAGAGGCTCTAAGCTTCAATCTGGATGAGGTGGCCTCTAGGTTTGATGTGGGTTTAATCCCATGGGGGTGGCTCTTGGTTTGGCCATTTTTCGGCTACTAGGCTGGCTAGGGAGGTCAGGTGAGCCATGGGAATATGTCACAACAACTTAATGTGTTTAGGCTTTATTTTGGAAAAAATAACCCAAGCTTAAGCAAATATGCCATGAAATCCCTTAATTTAGGAGAACTTTGGTCCATGGCTTAGTTTAGGTGGTTTTAAGAGGTTTACGCTGGTCATTAGGGTCCAAATAATGGTTGTGGAGTCATTAATTTGGTGACTTTGGAGTAGTTAGACCATCTTTAGTGCATGGGTTCAATGTGGGTTCAAGCGATCAAAGCTTGGGTTTGAGCTAGTCTAGCCATGTCAATTGGCCCAATTTATTGATCAACATTGTGTAGATGATTGTTATGAAGATTTTTGGTGAAGGGTTGAAGTGATTTTGAGTTCAATTGGTAGGTTAATTTGAGTGATTTTTGAAATTTGGTCAATTTGGGCATATTGGGTTAGAGATGGGTGTAGGTTGAGCTAGCCTTTGGCTAAGTCCAAATTGAATAAACCACATGTTCAAAGGAGATGTTGTGAAGATTTTTCATGAAGGGATAGAGTGGAAATTTTGAGGTTAAGGCCCTCAATTTGGTGAGATTTTGAGACATGGTGAATTTTAGGTAAATTTGGGGATTTTTGGACTTAGCTTGAAAGAAAATAAAATTGAGGCCTCGCCAAGGCCCATTGAAGACCAAGTTCGATGTATTTGGATGTTATGAAGGTTTTTTAACACAAATTGTAACAAATGGAGTAGGCCATGGGTTCAATTTGGTGGAACCTAGTCATGGGGCCAAAATTGGGGTTTTGATCTAAATCAAAATTGGGTTCAAATGATGGACTAATTGAGCATGGATTTGGTCTAGATTGGTCACATCAAGAGTGGATTTAAATTTAGAATTGAAATTTTGGGAAATTGAGACCAATTGGATAGAAATTTAAGGTGATTTGGGGAAAATATGGGCCTTTAAAGGGCACTTTAGGGGATTTAGTCAAAGATGGTCAAATTGGCCAAATTGGGTCATGTAATAGTTGAGAAAAATGAGATTGGGAATATTTGGGGGGTTTTGGCAATTTTTGGGATTTTTTGGAATTTTTGGAATTTGGGGTAAGGAGGGGTATTTTGGTAAATTGACCAATATTGGTGATTTTGGGTAGTTTGGGTGTTTTGAAGGTGTTTGAAATGATTTTTGAACCAAGTTGCGTATTTTGGGTAAATTTGGGAATTTTGGCCAAAGTTGGTGTCCCAAAGGTATCTAGGTAATTTGAGGGAATTTAAGGGCAAAAGGATAGATTGGGTATCTTGGTAGAGTTGGAGTACCAACCACCTTAAATAAGCATTGGACCAATGGAAATCACATTTTGGGTCCTCTATGTAGTGATCTTAGCCAAACTCTAGCATAGGGCTAATGGGTTTATGGGACCACCTACATGAGTCTCTCAAAAGTATCAAGGGATCAAAGCCTAGAACTTTATGTTTAGGACAGTGAGTGATTGTGAGTACAAGTATGTGACCAAAGGAAAATATGTTGAGATTTTCATACCTATTTTACACTGATTTTGATAATATTGCACTTTAAAGAAAGGTATTTTTGATGTTTTGTTGCACGTATGTTGAATTATGGTCATTGGAGCAAAAAGATGCAAAAAGGAGCAAATTTGGAGCAAAAAAGGACCAAAATTTGAAGATTTGATCTTGGGCGCCGACGACGGGCTCGATGCTGCCGACGGTGTGTTTTTCCCGAGTGTGTAGAATTAAATATTCTAGAAGGCTACCGACGGCGCCATCGAGGCCGCCGACGGTGAGCACATCGGTTCTCTCAATAGATGCATTGAATTTGGATTATTTTTGAAGGGACGCTTAGGCAACTCTTAAAAATTATTCTACAACTTTAAGAGAAACATTTGGAGGCCGATAAACAGAGAGAGAAAAGGGGGTGTCCGCTGAGTCTTTATCGTTTGTGGTGCCCATTAGAGTGTAGAGAGTGGTTAGTATTTTGAGGAATTCTTCGAGAGATTGTAAGAGTGGAAGGAAAGTGAGAGATTTCTTCCTCCTTACCATTTCGAAGGAGAATTCTGTGTGCTGTAAAGAAAGGAAATGATTCAGAGGAACTTCAAGGAGTTTGCTTAGGGATGAATTAGAGATAAGTGGTTTTGTTGTATCTTCTCCATGAGTTCTGAGTAGTTTTCTCTGTCTTTGTCCTTGTCTTGAGATTTTGTG